>JAASFJ010000645.1:0-18120 GCA_023333755.1 Globisporangium uncinulatum
AGCTAATTCTCAGCCGCAGTTCTAGTGACCAACACTTGCACTGCGTCCACCATGTACGTGACATACCGATCAATAAGATAGACCGCTTTTCATACTCTTATATCGTGAATTGTTGGATTTACTAGCATCTAAAATGGTAATTTTCCAGACTTGCCGAATTTGTATTATTTGAACGCTGTTGCCTGTGTTGTTTTGTGGAGGCTGCAAATACGTGCGTCCATGCCTCATGAACCGGGGGCATCTGCACACAAGTTTTCGTTGTGTTTCGATAACAATTGACGATGTTTTTGTTTTGTTTTGGACACTTTTGGCCTCCTTGGCTCAGAGACTGGGTGTTAAAAATGTTTAAAAAGACATAATCCAGAGTTACAGTTTTCAATCTCAACAAAAAATTAAAATTGAAGTTATACTGTAACGTAAAACATTAGATTATGGCATAAAATTGAATGCCTTAGAAAAAATGCCATATCTTCACATTACCTCATCTAAATTGAGATCTTCGACCATAACAAGAATCTGCTTTTTGCAGAGCATGTGGTCATAGGAATGCAATGCTTATTTGTTTGCATGAATCAACAGCAAAGCAAACGAAATGTGGAAGAATTGAGTTTTTGACAACATCAATTTATGGCTCGTCCTAATTGACTTTATTGCCCAGTATTTCGACTTTTGAACGAAAATAGTCCAGAAAAGCGCAAAAGGCGGATGAGAAAGAATACGGGCTGAACAACGCACCGACTGCATGCCTATGAGCAAAGCAAACCTGTCGCGATAGTGCTCGCTTTCGGGGTTAGCAGTTTAGCGATTCGGTGTTCTTTTGATAACCAAATGAGTGACTGGAAGTTCTCCGCCAAAAACTGATGCATGCCATAATCTGGTGTTTTACGTTATGTGAATGTCGATTTCGACATTTTGTCAGATCTCAAGGTTTACCTTGTGAATAACTCTCGCTCTCTTTCAACGATACACCTCGCAGCAACCAGCAGTTCAAGATCGTGCCAACTGGAACTCTGACGCGCTGCTCGCATCATGGCCGCGTCCTCTGCGCAGTTGCCGCTGCGCACGCACTCGAACGCCTTCTGGAGCGACCCGCACAGCGTCCCGCGGCTCGCCGTGCTGCTATTGAACGCTCCGCTCGCACCGCACTGGCAGCTCCGCGGTCCACCCTCCTCTTCCTCCTCCACGGACTCGGCCACCAGCGAGCTCTTCCGCACCCTCTGGAACAGCGCCGAGCTCCGCGTTTGCGCAGACGGCGGTGCGAACCGCCTCTTTGATGCTTCAAACGCCGCCCGAAACAGCAGCGACCGCGACAGTGACGTGCTGGACCCACACTGTATCAAAGGCGACTTGGATTCGCTCCGGTCCGACGTGCGCACTTTCTACGCTGCCCGTGGCGTGCGTGTCGAGCGAGACGCTGGCCAGGACTCGAACGACCTCGACAAGTGCCTCGAGCTCCTCTTTGCGCGTCAAGAAGAGCCGGAAGCCGCACCCACACGGTTCACAGTCGTGATCTTTGGCGCCCTAGGTGGCCGCCTCGACCAAGAGATGCAGAACCTGAACGCGCTCTTTTGCTGGCACGACCGCTTCGAGCAGCTCGTGCTGCTCTCGGAAGACGCAACTGCGCGGCTGCTACTACCAGGTCTACGCCACGTGCTTGAACCGAACTTTGCGTTTGAAACACGGACGTGCGGTCTCCTCCCCCTCGCCGGCGCATGTGCGACCACGACCACCAGTGGCCTCCAGTGGAACTTGCGCGGCCAAGAGATGCGCTTCGGCGGTCTCATTAGCAGCTCGAACCACGTCGCAGACGACCACACAGTCGTCCACGTGGAGAACTCACACCCGCTCATCTGGACCACAGAACTCCGCAAGTAGCCTCCAACACACTCTCTCTCTTATCTAAGTAACAGGTTGGCCCCGTCGTCCACTCGGCTGCTCTCTACGCGCAGCTAAGCGCACGTTCTCGCTCTCTACCTGTCGCAGCCGCTCCAAGACGCCGACTAAACACCGTTCAATTTGCGCGTCGACGTCGTCACGTTGCTGGGCGTGGAGCGCTGCTTGCTCCGCCGCTTGCTCCAGGAGCCGCTGCTGGGCGTACGACGCGCACGTTTGCTGCTCGACGTCGTAGAGCTGGGCGTTGTAGAGCGCGACACTCTCTGCGTGCTCGGCGGCGAGCTGAGCGAGCTGGCGCTCTTGGAGCTGCAAGAGCGTGCACGCACTCGCTGCGAGCGGAGCTGTAGACGGACTCGCGACGAGCGTTTTGGTCTTGAGACCCAACAGCGTCTCAAAGTCGCGCTTCATGGTCGCGTAGTTGCGTCGCTGGCGCTCGGCTTCGCTCTTAGCGGCCTGGAGTTTGCTCTGCAGGCGGTTCACGACACTATGGCGAGTGGTAGTGGTGGGATTGGGGCGCTCGAGATGTTGTGTCGAGAGCTCTTCGATGCGGAGCTTGAGAGCTCCGATCGTCGCGTCCTGCTCCGCAGCCAAGTGGCGGAGGTGCTCGAGCTGCTGGGCGTCGATCCGCGTGACGGTCGCGACGGTCGGTGGGCGTTCGAGCGGCGGTGGACGCGGACTGGACGACACTGGACACTGGTTGGAAGGCGGAGGAGACGCACTGAACGAGAGAGCAGCAGCTTCCTGGAGGCGTCGTACTTGCTCCACTAGCGCCACGTTCTCAGCAGTCAGTGCTGCTGCCCGCTCTTCCGTCTGCACGGTCTTCCGGAAGAGCTTCCGCATGACCATCTCGGCGACTTGCAGGCGCTGGCGGGGCGAGTTGAGGTCTGTTGTCTCGGCAGCGTGTGATGCTGAAGATGTCATAGTGTCGGTCATCGGCTGCACAACTGAGTCAGGCTGGACAGCGAGTGACGTGGACAATGAAGGCGTGCGTTGGGGCGAGAGAAGGAGCGCTGGGGCGGACTGTTGGCTGCGGACACCGGCAAGCGACGTCCTTGTCAGCTCGTAACCAGTCAAGATACGGAATCCACTGTGAGCCAGTACGTACCGCTGTTGCTTCAAGTTGAACTCGCCTTTGATCTGGTTGAGCTCCTGCATCGCCAGCTGCACGTCCAACAGCACGCATCACTCACCCGCAGGACGTTCAGTGGTGTACGGCGTGTGGTGACGACGACACCACTACAACAACACTACTGTAGCAGCAGCGTCACCTCAAACTTGGCGTTCACGTCGTGGTTGATCGCCCCACCGGCTGATCTGGGAGCCTCCGAGGCGCGATTGCGGCGGCTCGTGGGGTCCGGTGTTGCCTGTCGCCCACGATGGTACGCGACTGGCTTCGCACTCGTGAGCTGATGATGCAATGGATACACACAGGTGAGCTCTGGTGGTCAATCCGTCCAGATACGGAGCGCAAGCGGTCGAGTTCCTCCCTACCTTTTCGTGGCGAGGACGCACGAACCGCGAAGACGCAGACGACGACGAGTGAGTTCCAGTCCGCTCCGGCTCTGCTCGTCTGTCTCGGTGGCGTGAGGGTCTGTCGCCACGCTGGTTGCTTCCAACGGCGTCTGGACGCTGTGCGGACTGGTGCTCGTCGTCGTCTTGGTTTGGCTCGTTTCGAGGCGGTCGTCGTCGTTCCGTTCCCGGATCGCCGTTGTTCAGTGCATCGTCGTCGCGCGGACCGGAAGTGCGACCCGGTGGCCGTTTGAGCGACACTGGAGCCCGCGGTCCAGCTGCACTGGACGTCGACGAGGCGTCGGCAGCGAAGAAGCCGCCTTTGCAGTGCACGGAGCGCTGGGCCGGGAGGAAGAAGCCGCCCGAGAAACCTGTCGTCGTCATAGTGAGAGAGAGAGAGAGAGAGAGAAGTCCTCGCGCAGCTCAATGGCCACACTGTCGATCGATCGGACAGAAGCAAAACATATGAGCACTGCTCAGGAATAGAAGCACTCACTTCGTCTCCATCCACATTGGACAACCGACAGGCATCGGCGCCGACAGTGGGTATTCGTTGTCTGAGCGCGAGACTTCCCTAACAGGAAGGGATCATGCGCAGGAAGCCACTCAGGTTACTAGACGAGTACTGAAGGATCCCGTTGTCTCGACAAGCAGAGTGTCGCGCTGTCGTTGGAGCCGAGGAACCAGTTCGTTATTTTGAATCCATGGTCGCACAGAGGAAAGCGCTTGCGACGCTGGACAGGCTGGCTCGCCGACGCTAGCGCGATGACGATGTTAAGCTGTGATTGGAGCACGAGCGGACAGCCCGACCGTCACCTGTGCTCGCGTCTCGTCCTCTTTTGGTCTTCCATGCCGACTCACAAGACACGCGATTCCCCATTCGGGATCTTAGTTTTGCACCTGCGCTGTGGCCAGATCGGCATTACCCGACTGCGAAGCGTGGGCGTACTACTGGAGGCCGCCGCAGCTCCGAACGACACCTGGAGCGATGGGTCATTGCCCAGCACGGCAGGAACGAGGTGGCTCCTATCGCTCGAGAATCGCAGCGCCAAACGAGTCCGCGTTCGGCGACCGGAACCGCGGATGGACGCGGATCCGACGAGTTCACACCAGCAAAGCTGTCGGCAAACAGTTCGCTGTCCCGTCCGACCTTGGAGACCAACGAGAACCAACGAATTGTTGAACGACCCCAGCAACACCACACCGACAGAACCAAAGTTTCCGTCAGCACGTTGTTGTTCCCAGGCAGACGATGCCGCTGCTTACAGTAGTTGGCAGCGAATATGTTGGTGAACTTCTGCCGCTGGACGCACAACGCCGATGTCAGCACCAGGCTTCCGTAAAAATAATAACGCAAAAATATTTTTGCGTACTTGTTTGGAATAATTATTTTCTTTACAAGAATTATTTTCTGCATACTATGGGACTTCTACATCACGTCGAGTCAGTGCATATCCAGCTGTGCATCTACACTTGCAGACAACAAACACATGCTTGGACAAGCAACACAGGCCTTCCGGTTGGGGTAAATGGCTGGCTGTTAGAGCACTCGCCGCTGCCACTCATTTCAATGTCGCTGTGTTGCTCGACGTTGCTTTCGTAGCGTTTCTCGTTAGAATCACAATCGTATTCACCATACTGCACTAGCCCCAACTCCTGCCGTCGTCATGAACCTCTCAAACCGCGAAGTCTGCTCGTTACTCTTCACCGACCACCTGTCTGGGAAGTCATGTTGTAACACATGCCATCGACTATACCAACGATCGAACGGCTACAGCAATCTTCTACACCATTTCAAACACGCTCACCCTAGCTGCCAAGACCAAGTCATCGAGGCGGCAGCAAGGGAGAACAGCTCCGGGTTTGTCGTCGTTGACCCCCGAACAGTCGATATCTTCCGCTGAATTGAGTGGTGCGTTGTCGAGCGCATGCCGGTGAGCTTTTGCGAGCGCGCTCGTTCGTAGAAGCGCGACGATGTATTCGATTTCAGCCTCGACTTTGCAGAAGTACATTGAGCTTTTGTACGTCAACGCGCGTAACATCGTTGCCCAGCGTCTTTCCGAGCGGTTTGGGCTCGTCATGGACAGGTGGACAAATGGAGGCAGACACTACATCGCGATCATGGCAGTGTTTGACGACTCAACTCGCGCCGCTCAAGCGAACAGCAGCAGCGACTACGACGAGCACGTCAAGTGCTACACGCGGCGTTTTCTTCTGTTGGCGTTCTGCCCGCTCATCGACGAGCAGGATCCCGGCGCTCAGAGCACGCTCGACTTAATCGCTGACACTCTGTCGATCTTTGGCAAGCCTTGGGAGGCAGTGCTCTTTCTCGTCGGCGACAATTGCTCTGTGAACCAAGCGATTGGTCGCCGAGAAGGAGCACTGCCTTTCATTGGTTGTGCAGTCGCCGGTTCCAGCTCGCGGTGAACGAGTACATCGTGCCGCATAAGCAGCTCCTGGCGAAGATCCAGGGGCTCATGAAGCAGCTCAGCTCGATCAAATGTCGAGCGGCGCTGCGAGAGGTCACAGCACTCGCACCAGTTCAGAGGAATGTGACGCGCTGGTCGAGCGCCTTCAAAATGCTTAAGCGCTATGTGGACATGATTGACGATCTCGCAGCATTGCCGCACGCGACGGTATCACGACTTGGGACCGGCAGACTGGGGGACGAGGACGCCTCCGCTGCGCAAGATCTCCTGCTCGTACTGACTGACCTCGACGACGTCACTAGGGGTCTCCAGGACTCAAAGCTGATGCTGTAGGGAGTGCGGCGCGCGTTCAACAAGGTCATCGCTCAGTTTCCTTCAATGAAGGGTCCGCTCGTCGGCGACGCACCGATCGTGAACTTCCCAACCCTCGAGACAGGCATCACGAAGATTATCGTCGGCACCAAACTGACAACAGCAGAGAAAGTGGCGTGCGCTCCCTTCAAGACCCCAGCCGTCGACTACAGTACCTGAGCCAACCCCACCCAAATCATTCTTGTCGGAGGCGCTCCAAAAGTCCACGCCACCAAGTCTCCAAACTACATATCACTCCACTGGGTTCCTCCTACGTCAAATGAGTGCGAGCGCTTCTTCTCTCAGGCAAAGCTTATCCTCACGGACTCGAGGAAACGCATGGATCTGAACACACTGGAGATCTTGATGTTTCTTGCATACAATCGTGATGCTTGGGATGTGCGTAGTGTTGAAGCAGTCAGGCTGAGCATGACAGATTAGTGAGTATACCCTATATTTGCTTACTATAAAGTCTAATATGCCCCGAGAGCAGAAAACGTTCAAGTTGACATCTTCGATCAGGAAAACATTCCGAAATTCTGTCGAGAATAATTGAATGCATTGCGTAATTTATTCTGATGTGATTCTTCATCAGAATACCAAAAATATTGTATTTTGCTGAAGCCTGGTCAGCACAAACAACGATACGACGAGCATGGCCGGCAGTCCACAATGGCTCCGCTCAAGGCCAGGCGAACCGCCAAGTTGCAGAACATGACAACATCGAGTGGCGCTCGGTGTTAGCGCTCGCGTTCTACGGTGAATTCGTGGTGTCGTGAACGCCGTCCTGGCCTCCCTGCTTGCGCACGTATTGAGGACGATCGGCACTCAGCATGGCGAAGTTCATCGCAGAAGCTGCGTCCTCTTGTCGGCCGACTTGCAGTCCAAAGAAGGATCGACTGCCATTCGCCCCTCCAACTACTGTAGTACACTGCTGTCGGAGTGCTGTGGCTGCGGACTCTATGACGCTGTGAACATTCGCACAATGCGCGCGATGGAGCGACGACACGAGCATGAACCCGAGAAGAAAGCCAACGTTGTATGACAAAGTTCTTGAGTATATGATAGGACTTGACGCCAGCTACGAGTGTGCGTGCCGCTGAACTGGAGTCGCGCGCAATGATACTGATCGAGTGATGTTAGGTTGGAGTACAGTATCATTTCTCTATCTTCGCGAAATCACAGCACTGTGACCAAGTCTGAGGTATTAGAGCAATAGTGACAAATAAAAGGATTCCGAGCATACAAACACCAAGTGGGATATTGATCTTACAAATTCGCTGTTGTTTCGATGCCCTTACAAAGAGCAAGTTCGTTTCGTCCCATACAAAGCGCAAGAGACTTTGCAGCCAACTCGGCACCAGTCGTTTTTTGACTGAGCCGGTTTCCAGGCATCCTCCACTCGCCATTCAGCTTTCCACGTCCAGACCAGCGAGGTCGAAGCCTGATGTGCGCGAGTGTGATTGTTATGTCTGTGTTCGTGTGCTGGCCTCCAGTTCGCCCTGTGTCTGTGTGACTCCTTCTCCTTCGTATGCAGTGACGATCCACTTTACAATTTTCAGACTAGAGTTTCTGAGTCAGGGGGGTAGTAGCCCCTGGTGTTGAGAAGCCTTCTCCGAGC
Source organism: Globisporangium uncinulatum (assembly GCA_023333755.1). Taxonomy (NCBI): domain Eukaryota; phylum Oomycota; class Peronosporomycetes; order Pythiales; family Pythiaceae; genus Globisporangium; species Globisporangium uncinulatum. The sequence continues at coordinate 7,804 of JAASFJ010000645.1, forward strand.
ATACGATCCTGACCATGCGTGTGTGTCTGTGTGTATCGAAGTGTCTGTGTACGTATGGCGAATGCGAGCAAGAGGGAAGGCATGATGCAATCCTTTACAAATCATCTTTCGGGTCAGATTTCCAAGTATGACGTACACCAAAGGTTGACTGACCTTCCCTCATGCTCATGAGCTCTCCTTGGCGTCTCCACGACCTTCTCGTACCCTCACAAGCATCGTTGTTAGCGGTATAAACCCAATACAAACGATCTCATTGGACACTTGTCGTTTATGTTGATTCTCAATGTGAACTCTCCTTAGTGACGTGGTAGCGGACAATATGATAGAGACGCTTTAGTCCCGCTGGTCCTTCGCTCTCTAGTGCGGGAGAACCATCGCGTGCTGGACGTCTGCGTGGTCCAAGCGACAGCAGCCAAGGATCTGCTCCGGCAGCTCCTCTTCCGTCTCGCCCTGGAGCACAAAGCCAATGTCGATCACGAGCTTCGCGGTCTTGTCGAGCAGCAAGTGGATCCCTCGCCGGGCAATGTACGAGAACGAGTGGATGTCCACAACGACCTCCGTGCTGCCGCTGTCAAAGTGGTAGATCCGGTGCTGCGGCCGCGTGAGCACAGGCGTCGCGTTGTGGCTCGTGAGGAGCTTCTTCCCCATTCCAGTGATGCCGCACTCGTCTTGGTTTGTCACTTGCGCAATCACTTTGAACCGGTCCGTCAAGCTCGTGTCGCTGCCAGCACTGATGAACCGCTTGTACAGTCGCAAAGCTGGGGACTTGGGGTCCGCCAGCTCCTCCAAGACGGCTTTTGGGATCCGCCAGTACAGTACGAGGCTGAAACCGGGTCCGTTCGCGCTCGCGTCTCCCCACACGCTCGGTGCGTACGATGGCAACTGGTGGACAGGAACGAACGACCACAAGCAACGCCAGTTCGTCAGCCCCAAGGTCGCCCACGCTACCACCCACGCGTGGCTGGCTGGCGATCGTAACGACAAGAGCACGCACCTGAGCGTTGATAATGAAGACTTTGTCGTCCGCGAACTCGGTCGGCAGCTCGACGCGTTGAGAGATCAAGTCGACCTTCCCGTCTGTCCGGAAGAGGTCGCACCCAATGAACTCAAACAGCGCTGGCAACGACGCCTGCATGCACCACAACAACACACAGTTAGTACATAGCCCACACGACGACCGTGTCGCACTCTCGTCCAGCTCTGCGCGCACCTCCTTTCGCCGCGTCTTCTTGTACTCCAAGCTCCGGACGGAGAACGTCTCGCCTCGTGTCGGCGCCCACGAGTGCGGCACGTTCGTTGACCGACCGCTTGCGTTCATGTGCGTCCGCGTCATGGAGCTGCCGAGTGCGAACTTCCGGCTCGACCGGCGGCGCAGCAGTGGCCCACTGAGTCCAGTCGCCACAGTCGTGTCGTCACTCGTATCGACGCTGCTTAACACTGTTGGGCGATGCAGGCAGCAGCTCGCAGGGTCCGTACACTCGACCCCGACTGCGTCCAGCAACGCTGTCCGCGGTGACTCGTCTCGTCGTCCGCTACTGAAGACGCCACCGTCCGGACCGACAAACCCACCGGCTCGCGCTTGGCGGGCGCCGATTGCACTCGGCAAGCTCGCTGGTGCAGCAGCGAACGCTGGTGTCGGGTTGTAGATGCTCAGCACGTACGCGGCTGTGACGACGAGGCAGACGACGAACTTGCCGAGAAAGTGCTCGGACGCGACGCACTTCATGGCGATCATGTTGACCACAAAGCCGAGGATGAGGCACGGCTTTGTGCCTTCAATGCGCACGTCGAGGCGCCAGTGCGACGGCGCGTGCGGCTGTGGGAACTGGTAGCTTGTGATGATCGGCGTCAAGACGGGCTTCGAGAGTGAAGGGGGTGGTGGGGGTGGGGGTGCCGACAGGATCGGTTTGGGCGGTGACGGCGGCGGCGACAACGACGGCGACAGACTCGACCGTCTTGGCGACGGCGGAGCCGAGGGGACATCGCTCGCGGCGGTTGGCGTTATCACTGCTGTACTCGTGTGCACTGCTGCACTCTGGAGCTGCTGTTCGTGCTCGTGCTGGAGCAGTTTCTGGCGGTACAACTGCTGGTGGGACAGCACTGGCGCAGCTGCAGCAACAGCGGCACCTACAAGTGTCAGTGAGTACTGCAGGTAGCCACACGGTCCCTTGTATCTCTTGTCACCGTACCGTGCGATGCGTTCAGCGTGTGCTTCCGGTTCACGGCCGTTGCGATCGCGTGCGTCCACATGTCGAAATCGCTTTCGTTGTCTGCACACAGCTGTGCCGCACACAACAACCCACACACCCGGCTGTCCAGTCAGTCAACCACGCCACAGCCACAGCCTCCCCACACACGAGCGCACATACCTTGTACTGGACGCCACGCTTCGAGTCAATCTCTTGCAGCGAGAGGGTCGTGACTTGGAAGAAGTAGCTCGTCGGTGCGCTCTTTGCGAGCGACTTTTCAAACAGCAGCGACATGTTGTCGACATTCAAGTCGAACTCGCCGCGGTACCACGGGTGGGTCTTGCACAAGTAGAGTAGGTTCTGGTGCTGCTTGTCACTGCTGCCGCCAACGTCTCCAGTGTCTAGCGATTGCCGGCCGCCTGAGGCTGCGTCCCGTAAGTTGGGGTCCGATGAGCGTGGCCTGAACGCACTCTCAACGTCGGCGCCTCCCCCACCCCCTGACAGTGACGGCTGCTGCGGAGACCGTGCAGGCACCGCTGCTTCGCTGTCGTCGCTGTCTTCCATGCGCACAATGTTCCCGTGCGGGGCTGCAGAGATGAGGTTCGCTGGATTGTACCGGTAGTACGACAGCACGCCATTCTGCCGGTCGAGGACGAACCACCGACGGTGCCACACGCGCTTCGACCACTTGCCGTCGCTGATCTTATGCAAGTACCCGCACGCGTAGTTCTTGCTCATCTGCGACTCGGACGAGAACGAGTACCCGGCCGACGCGAGCAGTGACGCGGTACCAGACCCCACGCCTGGCTCTGGCTCCGCTCCAGTCCCCGGCTTGGCGTGCACTGTGTTGTGCACCTGCGACTTGCCGCCGTAGAGAATCGTCCGCCCGACTTTCGAGATCCCGCCGCCCACTGCTTTCCCAATGTTCCGCCCCATCTTCTGGACACCGCGAGCTCGCTTCGGTGTCGACGACGAGCGTCCACCGCTCCGACCAAAGCCGTGGTCGCCCCCTGCTCCGGAAAGCGGCGTCGGCGGCGCTGCTGACGTTAAGTGGCGGTCGTCGTCGTCCGTGTTGATGTTCATGCCACTGTCCTTGTACGGCGTAGTATCGTCGACAGTATCAAAGTACTCGCCTTCGTGGTAGCTCCCCGCAAACTTCTCCATCGCTGAGATCTGGTCCGAGTCGTAGAGCTCGTCCGAGTCTTCGCCGCTATCTTCGCCACCGATAAAGTCGAACGACGACGCAAAGTGATTGCCGCTGCTCTTTTGCTTGTCAAGTCGACAGGACGGACTGTGGTTCAGTGGGTCGCTAGTCGCAGCAGTCGAGCAGAGTTAAACAGAGTGAGCATTGAGACTTACTGGCCGCATTTGCGAGCAACGCCAAGCCACATATAAAATGCCACACGTACACGTGGTCATCGCTGGCTCGGATCGAGAGCGGACTCGACGGCAGCGGCGATGGGGGCAAGTGGTGCGCCAAGTACTGAATTCAAGCACGCAAGCAGGATTTAATGTGAGTGCGAAAAGCGAAAACCCACCGACCTACTGCACACAAAAACTGCGCATCCGGTGAAAGTGACTGTGCGTACAATATTGTACGTACCTCCAAGAGCGCTGGGTACTGCTGCACCCAGTCGACAAACTGCGCGTTCGTCAGCATGCTGCCCATGGAGATCGTACACTCTTCGAACGCAGCGTAGAACTTCTGTGCGAGGGGAAAGAAAACAGCCATCGCGCGCTCGTCAGCCTCTTGGTTGTGAACGGACAAAAGGGGACACTGCACGTAGAGACGGTGCGTGCGAGTACGCAACCAAGTGCGCACCTTTGGGAGGACGTGGAAGCTCTCGAGGTACTCGAGGAGGTACAGATAGTCTTTCTCAAAGATGAACTCTTCGTCACTGCCAGTAGCCATCCCTTTGCTGTCAGCAAACGTAAATAGCGAGCGAGAAGCACGGCGGACAAGGTGCCCATACCCACACGAACCTCTCGGCGGCGTAGACGATCGTGTACATACTAAACATGTAGCTGATCCGGTCGTCCGTATTGCCGCTGCGAAAGGGAGGGAAGGGAGGCAGTAAGCCCACGACGTCAGTCCCATAAGCAGACCCCACCTGACCGATCATCGATCGCGCTTCCAGCACCACAGTGCCCATCACGTACACGTAACAGAGCGCGAGGATGCAGATGAACGCCTCTTTCGAGATAAAGTCCCCTGGACTCGTCTCGATACACTTCATAGTCGCGTCTGTCACCGTCCACAGTCTCGCGCGCGTCAGTCGACCAGTTATAGGCTCTCAACCATTCATTCGATTGCCAGCCGCCGCTGTCGTACCGCCAAAGAGCCCACGTAGGAGCTTGGACGAGAGCAGTCCGTCCTTTCGCGCCATGAGACGATGCTCTTGGTCCTCCACTGCGTCGCCCTGCACAAAGCATCATACTAACAGCGTCAGCGGTGGCGCTGCAAGTGGCGCTCGAACTGACCCATTGACTCCCTCACCTTGAACGTGAGCCACGCGACAGTGAACTCGCCTGCGTCGACTAGAGACCCGCACAGCCAGAGAGCAGAAGGCAGGGACGGCACAGCGTAAATGAGCAGTAAGGTCAATCGAGCGGACAGTGAGGAGGGAGTGCACTGCGTGTGTGTGTGCGCACGTACATGGACGGAAGAACTTGCGCTCCTTGGAGGCTGCGGAGCCCATGGCGAGCGGCTGGAGCAGCGGCTGGCAGATGCGCGCGACGAGCGGAATGAGCGACGGAACGTGGCGCCTCCTGCTGCTGTTGCGGCTGGGAGCTGTGACACGACCGCGATCGCGACGATCGACGCTCGCGTGTGGTGTGTGTGTGGGTGCTCTGTACGTGTGCGACCCCCTGAGCGTCGGTTTGTCGTGTGTGATCTTTCAAAACTTATATTCACCGGACATAATGGGAATGCGCGAGCTTACGGATTACTGGAAACCTGCGATTCCTTGCAAGCTGAATCCAGCTGGTTTGGTGTGATACTGACTTCTTCCAAAGGCACTCAAAAAGGGTTCATTTTTTGACGCAGAAGGTGGTGGTACGCCACCAAATGTCTGCCGAGTTTGTGTGGTTTCGGTAGCGGTGGCACCACCGCCGGAGACACCAGTGCGTGGCCATACGGTAGCAGCCTGAAGAGTGGAAACCAGGCGCGAAGTCTGCACGGATTGACCGCTTTCTAATTCTACAGTAGTGTAGGTAGGTGGCTTGTGCCCACACGGACCGCGTTCATTTCAGAATCAACTCACCACCTGACGTGGCGCTACCTTCACACGTCTCTACTGAGAGAACAACTCAAAGCTTAAAGAGCAACGCGATCGAGCGTTCTCGTCGTCGCACGGACAGCAACAGCGACAGTCTCGACTCCATCGGAGCCTTCCACCCCACTGTTCGTGCGACCCATCAAGTCTCGCAGTGCTCGAGTCAGCGGAGCTCTGCACACCGCCTTCAGGAGCGCCAACGTTGGCAGCACTGGCTTCGTCGGTAGCTGTTGGAGTGTGATGGCGTTGCTTGAGTTGTCGATCTGTGATCTTGGACGCAGCAGGTTCTGAGGGACTGAGAACTCAAACAGTGTCGTCGTCGAGAGGGAAGCGCCGACGTTGTTACTCGCAGGGCTGAACACGCTATTCGCTCCACCGCTCGCTCGACGGTGGCTGTCGGCTACGACGACCATGCTGCTTGTCTGGAGTGCCTCGTTGCGACGACCGCTGTCGTTTCTGCAGCAAGTCAAGCGAGCATCCAGTCAGTCGTCAGTCACAAGCGCTAGCGGATCGTCAATGCCAACATCCAGACCCACACGCACACACGTACACGATGACGGACGTCTGCAGCACGACCAGCGGGTGCGTTCCCAGACAGTTCCCTCCGACGTTTCCCCACGTGTCGTCGTCTCTTTCTTGTCCGTTGTCCTTGTCCCGTTGCGAACTGTCGACGTCGTAGATCACAGGGTACCCAAGCAGCGCGCCTGCGAGTGCTGTCGCTGACACGCCCGCTTCCTTCGGATCCAACACGATAACGCGACCGGACGCCCCACCGTCGACACCCTCTTTCCCACCGCTTTCCAGCTCTCCGTCTCTCCCCTTCATCCTCCTCCACGTACTCGCCAGCACTGCGTCCACAAGCTTCGCACGCACCATCTCCAGCGCTCGTTGCAGCCCATGGCTTCGTCGTTCATCCTCAGCACCGTCTTCGCTGTCAGCACTCGTACCTCCCTCTCTCTCCACACACACAACGCGAGGAGCCGTGAGCCCTGCACTCGCGTCCACGAGCACCAATCCGTGCATTCGCGTCGCTAGCGCAAGGAGCGTACGCTTGAGTAGCGCACGCGCATCGGCAAAGAACACGGCGTCTTCCAGTGCGAGCACCACAACGTCAGCAATGTTGTCGCGCTCGCCTCCACTGCTTGTGCTGGTGCCTCCAGCGCTGATCGCTTGCAGCAGCTGGGCAGCTGCTCGCGGCGCCAGTGCACAGCAGTCGACGAGACACGCAGGTCGCAGCCCAGCGGCGACGAACGCTATGTCCCGTTGGATCACGTGCAGCTGCGCTGGACTCACGCTGCTTTCTTCGTCCGCGTACCGACCACGCGGGCGCGGACGCCGCTTACGAGGGCCGCTCAGTCGCACACGCACTGCAAAGTCTGCGGGTCGCAGCAGCGCGGCCAATGCGAGCGACGACGCGGCGCTGAGAGCGCTGGCGGAGCGAGGGCGGAGCGCAACTGCGGCGCGTGACACGCTGGAGAGGGAGTTGCGATCGGAGTGCGAGAGGAATGCGCCGAGTTCGAGCTGCAGTGCAGTGACGATGAGCGCGCCATTCGAGCGAGCTGTGAACGACGATGCACGGCTGTGTGGACTCGGAGGCGGATCATATTCGCTGCTCATCACGTTCAGAAGTGATGGTTCACTCGTTGCCGCTTTCAAACGCCAAGTGACTGGATGAAGTATACTGAACGCAAGCTAAACACCAGAGGTGCATTTAACTCGAAATAAGTCCATCCAGGAGGCCAAGAGGACAAAATGTGTCCGGACAACAAGACGTTCACTCTCTTTCTGTGGAGGAAACGAGCAGAGCGGCACATTGGAGACCTCATCTATTGCCTCGAGAGGACCGCGATTGTATCGCCCAATGGACGGAACTGTCGAGTCGCAAGTGCTTCGTGTACTCATTTGAGTGTGTGCTTCAGTTCTCCACGCTCTATTTCTCTTCATACGATGCAAACTATCATCCTTGACCTCTTCGTCCTCTTGAGCGGTTCGCGTCCCGTGAATCTCTTCTCATTTAGTTCACTCATACGGCCACGAGCCACTCGCGGATCGCGTGCGCCGTCACGAGTCCGTTCTTGACGTACGGGTCGTTCGCCACAAAGTTCTCCACGACGCTCTTGTCCGGCGTCGTGAAGATGAAAAGCGCACCGTCGGTTGGGTTCGCGTATGCACCAGCAATCATCACTTTGCCGTCGGCTTTGAGTGCGAGCGCGCGCTCGAGGTGCTCGCTGCGGAACGGCGTGCGCTTCTCGAGAATGTCGGGCACGTAACTGTACTGCAGCACAAAGTACTTGCCGCTCGAGGACGCAGCGGTGGAGAGCGGGCGGGCAGCGGTGGCTGTCGCGCGCGTTGCGAGGCGCTTGGTCGCGGCTGTCAGCATCCTCTCGTTGACGCAAGTGTGTGAAGGAAATGCCTCGAGCCCAAGTTCATCTGCCATCATGTATGAAAATCAGAGTCTAGCAGAGATTCCCATTAAACATGCTTCAAGGGTGTGATAATGGAGAATCAGGGATGGAATGCTTAGTTGCTGCTTTTGAACACGATGTGGACCACACACCGTAGTGACATTGACCAATCTGCTGGCCACGCAAACGACACCTGGAGCACATGAGCACTGGCGCCCCAAGCGAAGCGCTGCGCTTGTACCGCGCCATCTATCGCGTGCGTACGTCTTAGATAAAGCGCTTACTGGTGCTGCAAAGTAACTCTACGATGTGCATGCAGGCGGCGGCACAGATGCCCACGCGCGACCGCCGCAATTACGTGCGGCGGCGCCTGCGCTTCGAGTACGAGCAGCACCGAACGGAGACGCGTCCAGAGCGCATCACGTACGCAACATTAGCTTCGAACACTGTAGTGCGCATCCTGTTTGACGTGGCTGATTCTGCGGCTGAGCTGCAGGTTCCTATTGCGACTCGCGGAGACGCAGGTGAGTGAGTGTTTGGATCGGATTGGAGCTCTCCAAGCTTATACGGCCCTAGGTGCTTGGTGCTGACTGACGCGCGCCATGGAGCAGCTCGAGACAGTGGAAGTCCAGGCAGCGCACCTCACGAGCACGTTCTCGAGTCCAAACTACCACCGTACGTGAGAGAAGCGAGAAGAGAAGAGCGGAGGCGCAGAGGCCGTGGCAAGAAGGACGAGAGACTGCCTCAGTCGACAGAGAATGAATGCGACAGTGGAGTGGAATCAGACAAAGTCAGAACGACACAATACTGATTCTCGTCACTCCAGCGCCAGCAAAAAGAGGCCAAGAGGCGATGACGAGGACGACTGGCTGGCTCTACGAGTGTCTATTGCAAGGTGATGTCCAGTCTGACTACTGTCCTAGTGCTTGTCTGCGGCAGCCTCGACCTTCTTCTTAATGTAGTGGAGCAAGACCGCCGCTGGCCGCTCTTCATAGCCCTTGAGCGTCTCGTGGCTCGAGAGCACTTGGTCGCCGTTCAAGCGGTTCAGGAGCGTGACGCACACGACCGCGACGGGGATGTGGAGCTTGTAGCAGAACGCTGCAAAGCCGCGCGCTTCCATCTCAATGTTCTTCACGCCGTGCTCGGAACAGTGCTGGAGGAACGCGAGCTTGTCCTCAGCCGTGTACTCGCACACTGCGCCGTCAAGGCGGCCTTGGCCTTCGTAAAAGTCGTCGCACGTGAGCGTCTTCCCGACTGCGAACGGCAGTGCGAGCTCTTCCGCAGAGCGCGTAATCTCATCCACGACCTCTTTGGTGCAGATCGACGGCCGGCGCTGGACGTCGCCCAGCACCGCGACTTCGTGCACCGCCTCCATCTTGTTGTTCACGCCTTCGGACGTGAACACGACAGTGCCGCCTTCGACGCCAACGCCGCCGCTCGTGCCCATGCGGATGTACGTCGCGTCGTGCGCGCCCGCGTACTCGAGCAGCTTCGTGACTTCGTGGAGCAAGATCGAGACCGACGGCATGCCCATGCCATGGTTCGCAACGAGCACTGGGCCGACTTTGTACAGCACGTACCGAGCTGTCGAGCCGATCGGTGTGAGCGCGTAGCCAAATGGCGTTGCGATCGCGAGCGTTTGTGCGACACTCTGTGCGAACTGCGCCATGCGCTCAGCGCTGCCGCCTGTGACAAAGAACTTGACGTCGCCAAAGAGCGCGGCCACGCGCGCCTTGTCCTCTGACGCGCACGTGAGGCCAATGTGGAAGAGCACGTCGTTCTCCATCGCGTGGAGGTGGCTGTTGCGCACGTGGTGGAACGTAGCGACGTCGGCAGTCATCTTGGATCGATGGATGGGCGAATGGAGGGGAGGGGGTTGCGGATAGAGGGGACGCTGGGCTGGGTCTTGTCACGCACGTGGCCGATTCGGAAGTGAGCGATTGGCAGCGCGGTCGGCGCGCGTCTGGGGACAAGAGAGACACGAGACGAGCGAATGCTCAATCGCAGTCAGCCTATTCTCGATTCTCGATCGTGCATCGTCCGTCCGTGTGGCCGATTGGTTGACCAGAGTGATTGACCACTTGGTTGGCATCTCGTCCGGCTTCGTCCACAGAGAGTGGGCGGCGGTCTGTAATCAAGTGAAGTGAAGTGCACGCGACATGCCACCTTGAACATCCTGCGCATTCAGTCCGGTGCGTCGACGAGCCTGGTGACGCGTACGTGGAACTCCAAGAGCTCTGTGAACCCCAAGAGCTCTGGGAGCTACGATATCCTTTGAGTTTGAAGGCTTGGAGATCGCAAGTGCCCAGTAGAATCGCTCCCAATGGCGGCTGGAGGAGGTGGCAGCGAGAATTGAGCGAAACTTTCAGTGGATGCCGAGTCACTGATGGGAAATACCGGTATGGAGGTGATCAGGCGGGTCAGGTGTGAAATTGACTGGTGGCTTGG
>JAASFJ010000646.1:0-18112 GCA_023333755.1 Globisporangium uncinulatum
CACGCTGGACGAGCTATCTTCTTTGACTATCCGAACGCATGCGAGCAGTACTTGCTCGTGTCTAGTTTTGTTCTCACTCTTCAAGACGTGTGTTGAATCTTTCACGCTCTCTCTTCTAGCATCTAAACTTCGCTTCTACACACACGGTCTTCTCAAACGCTCGGCTCCCTGGTAAACCCCTCTTCCACCTGCCGCTCCCAACCAAGGTGCGATGCGATCCATTCAGACACGTTCACCGCTCTTTTCGTCTGGTCCTGAGCCCTCGAGCGCAAAGAAAATTTGCATACTTACCTGCGTCGAGACGTACTCGAGGTCGCGGGGGAGTGAAATTCGTTTTAGGACGAATCTCACTGAGTTTGGGAATAACCTGTCGATAATGGCTGAGTTCAGGTGTAACCCCAGCCACCACACTGAGATTAGGAATAACCTGTCCAATATGACTTGAGTTCAACTCCAAAAACACAGCAGTGGTAACACAGTAACAACCCTCAAGTCGAGTGACCAGATGCAGCACATCTGCTTTGAATGAAGCCTCATCGACCACGCACGTGGTGCAACCTCGGGAATTCAGCCACGTAGTCTGCGACGACGTCCAGCGGTATGCGGGAGTCACCCATCTTTGTCTGAAAGTGCCCGCTTTCTTTTCGAAGCCAAGGAGAGCAACAGCTGTAGCTGGTGCAAAACTGTGGTGTACCGGTAGTCGTTTCTCAAGCGCAACGTAGTCGGGCCAGGCAGCACGCACAAATAGACATCTAACATTCCCGATTCACACCGAGCACACAGATATACCAATCACACCACTATGGAATGTGCACACGTATACCAATCGAGAGCGAAGCGCGCGACGCTTTCAGCAGCAGCTGTGGGCGTACCTTCGGCGGCGGGCGAATGCGAGAATGAAGCGCCCGTTGCGCGTTGCCGCGCGACGAGGGAGTGTCTGCGACTCTGTGGTCGAAAGCTGTCGGCAAGATCCCGGATATGTACGACGGAGTCATTCGGCTTGAAGGCCAAGGTGAGCCTTTGCCGAAGCCGCGAGAAGACTTAAAAGTCCTAGGATATGAATACTATGCCCCTGGATAGGTCCTAGGATAGGCATGTCCTATGACACGAGGTCTAGGAGACGTAGCGCCTAGGCGAGCAAGACGCATAGGCAAGGTTCCTAACCCTGTGCATTTGAAGCAAAACCTTGATGTGGCCGTTTTCGTGCAATCGCGTTTATCTTGAAGTTTGTGTGGAAAACGGCATTTTTGATACATTTACTGTTACCACATGTTGGTCGACTAACATGTGAAATTCCTGGCATGTTAGTTGGTCCAACGTTGGGGAATGGGAGTTATGGCTACTTTGATTGGATGCCTTCCTAGCGACGTCACCGAGAACACGGCTCGCGCGGAAGTGCAAAGCCTGCACCTTGTACAGTGTGACGAAAATCTCCCCATCATCGATCTGCCGGCGCAATTCCACTGGACCGACGAGACTACCAGTGACAATCGCAAGGTGTTCAAGTGTACCTGCAAAGTGTCTCACCGAACAGGGTGGCTCCGCGCCCATGTTATGGCTGTTCTCCACCTGCAAGGTCGCCTCAACGTAGAAGCGATGACCGCGCAGCTCCCAGCACGTCGACCGCCTGACGACTCCGCCGCCGGACAGGCGCCTTGGTCATTAGCGATGCTTTTTTCTCTGTGCCGAATCTCATGAAGCTGTTTGCAGCAAAACCAGGAGCACCACTACACTGGCGGGTCGTGTGAGAAGAAGGCGGCGGCGGAGAGCAACACGTCGAAGTGGTGTCATCATTCCGGCTTGGAGGAGATCAAGACATACCACCACGCGGTGTACGCACTCCGACCTCCCAGGATCCCGTATGAGACGCGCACTGTCTTCCTTCGATGGACTCGGCGCATACGCAGAGAGCACAGAACAGCCGTCGAGCAAGCTTGGCGTATGATGTGCGCTACGACTCTCCAGCAACTATGGATATATCGTTGTGACGAGTGCTTCGACAACGCCCAGCGCTTGAGCTTTTAGAAAATCGGGGCGCTCCTGAAGCGGTTGCAGGGTGACATGCTGGCACTAGAGGAAGGAGCCCGGACGCGAAGAGACCACGACGCGGTGCTCGTTTACTCTCTCCTCGCCGCGAGCTTCGAATACCTCGTAGTGGTGAGTCCAGAGGATGAGCCTGGCGACGAAGATGGCGAGTGGCGGCTCCTCTTCGACGGTGGATCCAGAAGGAACCCAGGGATAACGGGAGCAGGGGCGGTTCTTATCCACCAGCAAGGTGACGGCTGGCAAATTCGGTGGGCGGGCTACCGGTATCTTGGGAGCAAGAGTACGAACACCCATGCAGAGTACGCGTCTCTTGTACTCGGACTGGAGGAGGTGGACGCGAGCGAACCACGGGCGGTTATCGGCGACTCACAGCTTATCCTGCGACATGTGCTTGGCTCGGCACAAGTGCACGCCGACCACCTGAAAGCATGGCAAGAACGGGCACAAAACCTACTTGAGCGTCGGTGGGCATTCAAGTTCGAGCATACGTATCGCCAACACAACACCATGGCGGACTGGTTGGCAAACCGCGCGATGACGCTACGGGAGTCAAAAGCCACCAGCTTCGACCACACAACATCCACAGACAACGACATACGCGGACAGCTCCTGCCCCTCTTGACATAGGACGTCCGTTTTGACCCTCACGACTCCAGACTGTCCAAGTGGCCCGAGCGGCACGAGACAACTGTGACATACGTGGACGCGTCCACCAGGTAAACACCTCGGACGCACAAGGACAGCAGACGACGAGCTCGGCAGGAGTTATTAGTGTGTGCGGCGTAGCTGCCCACCCATCGTATCTGGGTAATGAACGTACACTATCACCCCCCCAAATTTTTTTTACCATTCCGGCTTGGAGACGGTCTCTACATCTGGCGCGTCACATTTGCTGACGGCGACAATCGAGATTTTGTTATTCGCGAGTTGGCTGAAGCTGTACGAGCAGCTCATCTTCTCGGTGTGCATGTGCAAGGGTAACGCGCATGATACACGCCTCGTACACTTGCTACTTTGCCTACTCCAGGCATCAGACCCGACCTGGGCAGTGCGCTTGCTGTCAGCCTCGCGAGCAGGTCGCGATCCACTCTGTTCGTGCGTCTCGTATTTTTAATCGACTGATATCAGGTCATCGACCTTAACTCAGGCGACTGTCTCAAATTCCGACGTCCGTCCCAACGTCAGACTTTAACAGGTACTACCAATTAATATACCGTACACTACTAGCCGGGCGCCGCCCGCTACGCGGGCGGTCAGTGTTTTGTTAGGTGTATATCACGTTAAGCTTCTAGGCGCTCCTGTGAGGTAAGTATGTACACTTGAACACTCTTTTTTGGCGCCAACATCACTCTTTTTATTCTTTTTTTCTTTTTCTCCCTACCCTAATTTTTAAGTTTTCTAGTTTTCTTTCTTTTTCACTACCCTAATTTTTACTTTTCATTTTCTTTTGACATGCACGTCGTGTAGTGCCTCTCCTTGTGTTTCTGGTTGTTTCGGTACTTCTGGAGGGCTGGGCGTTGATTTCTATCCTACGTCTTGGACATATAGTCGTTACCTTTCGAAGATATGGTGGTACACAACGTTCTTCGTGTACACACCGTCGTCCTCTTCTCGCTCGGAGTGCACAACTGCGATCTTGATGCAAGCGCGTGAAGTCACTCGGGAAAGCGCCACGTAGAGCTGCCCGTGCACGAACACTGGCTGCGGAAGATACGGTCCCAGGTTGTGGGGTGACTGTCCCTGGGCCTTGTTGATCGTCACCGCGAATACCGGGATCACTGGAAACTGCTTGCGGCGTAGTTGGAACGGATACTCGCCTTCCGAACTGATAAACACGATGCGCGGGATGAACACCTCATGTCCGTGCCGCGAGCCCGTCATGATTGTTGCTCGAATTCAGTTGTTGCACAGCTGTACAATCCGCACGCGCGTCCCGTTGCAAAGCCCAATATCGCTGTTGAGGTTCCGCATCATCATAATTGGAGACCCTACCTTGAACGTGAGCCGGTGCGGTGGCATCCCTGAAACATTTAGAGAGTGCAGGAACTCCGGTTCGTAAAGGCAGTCTTCACCTTCCTCCTCGTCATGGACTGAGTCGATCGACAGGTACTCACGCGACTCGCCGCTTAAACGCTTGGTTACCTCGTCGTTGATCCGGTGGACGTCCAGGTGCTTCGGTGTAAGGATCGCTCGTTCGGCAAAGTATCCGTCTTCTGCCATCCGATTGCTCTCGTCCGCATAGACCGCCTCGATCAAGCGGTCGAGCTCGCTCTGGATCCACGAAATGCTGCCGACAATGCCCCCTCGTCGCCGCTATCACCATCCTCAGCAGCAGGTTCGCGCTCGGGCTCTGTAGGCGCGGGTTCAATGAGAAAATCGCGTGGTACCCTCATGTAGTCCGATCCCATGTCGGGATGTCCCTCGTGACGTCCCTCGTCTATCTGAAGGAGGTACGACGCAAAGGAAGCAAGATCTGCGCCAGGTTGTTGATTCAGTGCCGTCCCCATCCGCATGTTTTCCGTCAGCGCGAGGGTTCGGAACATGGGCCACAACTCGGAGCTCTTTAAGCACGCGCCACGATCTCGAACATCCCGCCGCGCCGAATAACTGGCAAAATCTGTCGGAAGTCCCCAGACAGAACCACGACCTTTCCTCCGAAAGGCGTGTCGTTGTCAAGAATGTCACGCAATGATCGATCAAGTGCCTCGAACGCGTGTCGACGCGTCATCGGGGCCTCGTCCCACACGATAGGACTCGCGTTCTGGATCAACTTGGCCGTCGCACTCTGCTTTGCGATGTTGCACACCGACTCGTTCGTCACTTGGAGCGGGATTTTGAACACGGAGTGCGCTGTATGTCCGCCAATGAGCAGAAGCGCGGCAATATCGCTCGACGCCACCGTAATCGCGATCTTGCGTTCATACCGCGCCGCCGCAAGAATCTGCTCGAGGAGGAACGGTTTGTCCGTCCCTCCTGGTCCGTCGATTAAGAACAGTCGCTGCTCATGAGTCAGGGAGTGCACCGCACTGATCACCTGGTCGAAAACCGCCTGCTGTCCCGGATTCATCGGCCGTTCTCGAGTCACAGCAAGCACTTGCTCGAGCATCTCCCTGCTGTACGCAGTGCGCTCGTTCTCCAGCTCACTATCGTAGATGAGCTCGTCGTGGTGTTCCGGAATCTCCAGCAATGGTAGTCCGCGGAAATCGCCCACGGTCTTTCCGTTCGCTTGCATCATCGCGTTCACGCTGGTCAGTGTCTTCAAACGCGCAACCTTGTCGTCTGGTCCCGCATCGCGCTGAAGCTGGAAGTCTCGAGACATGTCGTCTAGAAATTGGCTGCACATGCCTTCAATGTCCGACGGGGACGAGTAGACCAGAATTGTCACGGACAGCTGCCGAAGTTGTCCGGCCGTCTTGAACGCTGCGGCCTCGCTCATGCACAGGATCCACTCGTTGTCGTCTTCGGGATAGCCCGACGCCTGCGCAGCCTCCTTATACGTCGCGTACAAGACGCCGTTCAGCGTTCGGAGGTCTTCGAATGACTTCGTACCCCTCACATACGTCAGCATCAGCCGGAAGTAGAATCGCTCAGGATGCTGAGGCGAACAGTGCACCATTCGACCAAGCGACGCGACGTGCTTGGTGTACCATACCCATCGCTTAAGACGCTGATCCCACCGGAACTTCTTCGGAATGTCTTGGTACAGCATGGTTCCCGCTTCCTCGCTATCCGCAGTGCACAAGCGGAAGTACACTGTCAATTTGCTCAACTCCCCTTGTTCGATTTGTCCCTGCAAGTTGGTCGTGTCCGTGTACGTGACGCTGCTCTCACATTCCAGGTGGACGTTCAGGTACACAACCGAGTGCGTCTTAGCCTGAACTGGGTTGTCGAACAGCCGTTGGTACGCTTCGACCGGCGAGATATAGCGCGCGCTCAGGTACCGCTTGATCTCGTTCGGGTCCTGCTCGCTACAGCTTCCCTCGACTGTCACCGTCGTCTTGCCCGGTCCCTTGTACACGTACTTGACGGCCTTGATCGTGGAGCAGACTTCGACGTTCAGGTGGCTGTTGTACTTCTGCGCGAGATACGGGTTGTACGGCACGACTCAACTGTTCGCTTTCGCGTTGTTCCAGGTCCGGCTGCCGTGCTAGAGCTCGCCGTTAGCGCGGCGGCGTCTCGTGTACACCGGATATCCATCGTTTCCGGTTCGGGTCTCATTCGCAAAAGCCTTTGAGAACTTCTTGCTGATTTGTCGTCTTTCAAGCAGCGCGGTTTGTACACACGTCGCGAGCCAGTACCTCCGCCGAAGACCGGCGCTAAGCCAGGAATCTCGCCGCACGGACCGTGCATCATGCACGTGATGATCGTCTCGTACAGTAGTGGATTCCTCTCCTCGTTCGGTAGTTTTGCGGATACCCGGCGATGGTAGTCCGCTCGGGTTCGCGGCTTGTCGTCTTCGTGCAGAACCACCAGAATGTCGGCGTGCGCGAGACCGCGCTTCTGGAACTCGACCACATGAATCCGCGCGACTTGAACCCCCAGCACTCCTTCGTCGAGATCGTTCAGCAACGAGTCTATCTTCTGCTGCCAGACACGCGCGACGATGTCCCGCCGGTCAGTCGCTGCCTGCGACTAGAACACTCGCAAGGTTATCTCTGGCCACGTCGGGTCGCACGCCATGGTGATGAACAAATCCGGCTTCCCGAACTCGCGCACGATCGCCATCGCGTCCTGATACTGTCGGTGCAAGTGTTGTGGACTCCCAGTAAAGTTTGCCAGCAAGAGCACCTTCTTACCGATGATTCCCTGGTCGAGACTTGACATATCATCGCCAATGCGACCGACATTCCATAACTCCGTGACGTTCTCCCCACGTAGAGCGTCTTGGACACCAGCAAACGTCTCCGCGCGAAGCCGTCGCTGGTGTGTTTCTTGAGCAATGAAAAGCTGCCGCTTCTGCTCTCACTTAACCCACTAGTCGACTACGTACTGCTGGAAAAGCCGTCCACCACGATGAAGTAGCGATCGGTCACCCTCTCGTTGATGCAGCCGATACGCGGCGAACTTGCGAAGAGCCATCGTCGTCTTGTTCCGCGAGGTAGCCCCGCTGACGTACGGAGTAGTGTACGACCAACCAAGTTCGCCGTACGGAAGAAGAGAGTATACTTCACGGGGTTGTACTCCGCCCGAGTCTCCCATATCCGCATCATGGAGTTGTTGTTCCGGGAGTACAGGAGAAGATCACGGTGCTGACCACCATTCCCGTCCTCGACCATGACAGCGGCAACTTCGGATGCCGTCGGGAGATTGTGTGTTCGAATGTCGTCTCGAGGTCGCGCGTGCAGTCGAATCGTAAGCTCAGGTTGCGGTACCACAATCTCCTCCACCACCGGCTCTCCGTCGTCCTTGCCGTCTCGATCATGCTCGAACCGCCGATCTGCTATCAGCTGCTCCCGAACCCGGCGTCGCTCTCTCCGAATCACCTCGCCCGCACTCAGGTACTGCTGCGCGAACTGGTTGCGGTCTTGCATAACAGCCTCGATCGTCGACAGCAGTGCGACGTCAAGTCCTGACGTCATTGTGAGCCGATGCTGCACACGCACGTCCATGTCGGGATCTGCAACGTAGATCTGAGCGTAGAAAGGCCAACCGTGATGCGCGGAAGCAGCTTGCCGAGACGGTGACACATGGCACCCTACACTCGGAATGTGTAAACACCGCGCTGACCCGCGACACTCTCATCAACCCGAAGGTTTTCGGTAACAGACGCCCCAAGCGAAGTGGACGCGAAGACATTGTTTTAAGTACGAATCTGCTGTAAGAAGCGCGCGTATCCGAATAGTCGAATGAGGTCGCGAGGCGGCGGACGAAACGGCTCCAGTGCGACTTTGCCGCCTGCACAGCATTTGAAAGTTGTCTCACCTTCCCGTTTCCAAGCACCGCAAAACTAACACACCCACTGCTGCTCTGGGACCACGTGCCGTCCGTCGATGACGTTCGAGCTACGTACAGCTGCTGGCGAGAACAGCTCTTGGTGACCGAGTGCCACTCCATGCTGCCGAGACCGGCGCCTGAGCCGTCAACGCTCACATTCAGACATACCGACAGGTTCTGCAACTCGGTGGTCCTGCACCGGAAGTCCCAAAGTGATGTGACCAGCAATGTCTGTAGATCCCACATTTTGCGGCGCCAACGTTGGAACTGGATCGCTGACCTCGGGTTGGGCGATCATGTGATCCAGCGCCGCTGGTGCCGAAAAAGTAGTCGCAACTACCGGAAGATCCGACAGCGTCATGACGTCTTCACCATCCTTTTGTTCCTCAAGAAGGACAGCCGTATTCGCGGGTCAACGCCGAAGCCTAGACAGAGCAGCCCGTTTCCGCTGCAATTTCCGCCGCCGCCCGTCGATACTCTCCTCTGGAGGCGTTTCGTACAATTCCTCGATGTCAACCACACTTTCGGGCCTCTTTCGTTTGGGTGGCATATCTAAACACAACGATTTAAAAATAATACTGCGTGTGAGACGAATTTTGCCTAAGTGCACTCCGCATTTTTAAAACCCCACACTGCACGCGCCATGGAAAGACACACGAAAGACATTCTCGATTGTCGTGTCTGGCGCTCTAGAACCCTGCGGTTAGTTTTTCACGTACCTTGAAGTCGAACGTTCGGGAGATATACAGCGGGTCCCTCCACAACAGTCTTTCAATGCCGTAGGCTGATCAATTTGGAGGAGGGTTTCCTTTTCAGTAATCCCCGATTCCGGCATTTCAATCGTGGAGGAAAAGAATAAAATCAAACGCAGGATCTTTTAACAGCGAATCCGCAATGCGAATCGACCCAGTTTTTAACAACTCCCATACGAACATCTTCGCATCCGTGTTACAATGGAGTTTTCGGTTTTTAATATTTTTAACCCTCACCCAATCCGAGTTTGGTTGTTACAACTCAGTCATCGTCCACCATGGGAGTACCATGGTATTAGAAAAAATCAGAATCGATGAGTTCGCAAGCCAAATCCCATCTAGTATGAAACTACATAGCAGTAGCACACATCCGGTTTTCTGCTCACACCTTTGGTTTTATCTCTGCAGAGCAGTGACAAAGCTTCAACCGTTTTGTATTCGTTTTTAACCAACTCGGAGAGTTTTTGTTGTTGCAACGGCTGATTTAACAGTTCCTGTGCGTTTTAACTTTTTAACCGTCGCCGATCGTAATTGGAGCGGGTTACGTATGATTATCGTGTAACCGAGGTCAACATCGCAAATGCAGAACCGTGCTATTAGATGCCCGGTAAGCGCTGGCAGCGTCACCTGTGCTACCAGCGCTTACAACAAACTTCTGGCCGTGGCGCGTGAGGTCGCAGACAGCGGAGGCCGGTGTGTCACGGCACACGTCCTCCGACTCGACTCGAGCGGTCGCTGTCCGATTTCCTCGGTCTCGTCAAGCGTGGATCGATTCCGGTCATCGAGTCTGAGCGTGGTGAAGGGGTGATGTCTCGCGTCTCGGTCGACGCGACGATGCACGAGCACGACGGCAATGACGACCAGACAGCCGGCAGTGATGAACGACTGCACACGTCTCCTGAGCCCGCGCCCGAGCTTGAGACACCACCATCGCCACCAGCGTCTGAGTCGCGGCCCAACCGACCAGCACCCGAGTCGCTGGCAAGATCTCCAGCATCTGAGCTACTGCCAACCCAAGATCTCGCGACAGACATTGCTCACGAGGCTGCTGACGCGACGACTGCAAATCTCGAGGACATGGGCATCACCGACTCGCAGACCAACGCCACCCTTGCATATGTACCAGCGAAGGGCGATGTATAGTTGCAGAGACGACAACGACGCTCAAGTCAATGATGGTGAAGCCAACGGTGACCGTCCAATCGAAGCAGTTTCAAGAGCGACTTTGAGCCAAGTTGGTCGCTGTCCAAGTCGTCGCAGCCTCCCGGCCGTTTGCGTGAGTCGAGGAAGTCGAAGCAGTTGAGAGTCGCTCGAGCGCGTGACCAAAGGCGAAACCATATCGCTTTCTTTGACAGGACCAACGAAGTGGCCTCGTTGGAGATCATTCGCAAGCACCTGCAGGCGAAGTCGCTTACGTACGCCAAGTCAAGAGAGCTGCTCGACGCTCTTCCCCAAGTCGACCCACACAGTCGCGCAAAAGTGGGTCTGATCTCGCGTCGCCAGCCAACGCAACTCTCGGAGATCCTGACTGTTTTGCCGCTGGGAATCATATCGCAACTGGAGAGGGCGATGCGGGAGTTCGTCGCCTCAAAGGCGACCCACGAGGCAATGTCGATGACAGACACCGTTGTGACCCTCACCGGCATGATGTACGTTGTGGAGTCTCTTTGGATCATGCAAGCGGCCACCGACGCGAAGGCTTACCTGGAGGTGCTACGCCAAAGTCTGTGGTGGGTGCGAACGGAACCACTACTCAACTCCGCACCGGTCGAGTGGATGACCGAAATTTCCCCCGAACGCATGATGCTGCTTTTGAAGCGGATCCCGTTGACGCGTCAAGGAGCGTTGAGTCTGTCGTTCTGCTCGAAAAGCGTACATCGACAGTGAAGCCATGCTGAACACAATGCCTTCACTCCGGCAGGTGTCAACGACAGGGCAAGTCTTCTTCGTGCCACCTGGATACACTGGATTGCGCCACTCCAACGCGGCGCTTCTCCGTAATGCTCCAGCGATCCAGGCACTGTCAGCGAGCCACGCGATGGCATCGGGAGAAACCCTCCCCATATATCTGATCACGATCCACATCGAAAGCCCGCCACACTGGGTTGGTGTTGGTGCTGACATTCAAGAGCTCATGTACACTGTGTTCGACTCGTTCCAGTCTCCGGAAACCTACAACCACACCGCTCAGTGTGTCACCACGCGCCTCGTTCATGTCATCCCGCGTCTGCACCAAGGGGGACTCAAATTTAAGCGCTTTATCAGTGCCCAGCAGTCCGACAGCTATAACTGTGGTGTGGTGAAGTGGCCTTGCTTTTGGCACCAGGTGTACCCTCTCTCACTCCCAAGGTTCCAGCGTATCCGGTCTCCATCCCGCTCATTCGCATGTCAAGCGCTCCGCTGGAACGTTATCAGTGAAAGCGCTCCGCTAATACCCAAATGCTTTAGCGGAATGGGGGTGATAGATCTCCGCCCGAGGCAAGGGAGAAAAGAATATACCAAGGACCGTTTGCGGTTCTTTAGCCGGGTCCGACTACCCCTTAACGCCCTTCTCGATCGTCTATGAGACTTAACACATCGAAAAGCTTACAGGCACTTGGTGGCAGTGTTTAACGGCATACTGTGCATACTGATAGGGAGAAAAAACGTGTAGTCACACTCAATACCGAGCTTCAGGTTGGCGCTCCGCTGATACTCCGTGGTGAAAACCAAGCTTCAGCGAGGCGGCTCCGCTGATACTCGGGTTCTGTCTCGGCGCACGACGGCCGTTCAGTCAGAGCTAAACGCCGGCGCACTAGTCATTCAATAGGCACTCCCATGCCTTCTCACTTTCGGTTCGCTGGAACGTTGCAACATTCGTTCAAACCCACACAATCCATACATTCAAGTCCCGTTTGGCGATACGGGGAAACGTCACCCGGTGGCTGTCGAGTACTACCACTTTAGGCGAAGCGCTGTGGAATCACCACCACGTCCCGGCACGGTACCGCCCAATGGCTACCGCCAACCCCACTCGCACACGCACGCTATAGAACCGCTACCACATCAACCACCTCTCTGGTGTATTAGGTCGCTTCACGAGATGAACGGGGAACAGTTGACAGGTTTCATTCAAGTTACCAAATGCATGTCTTACACACAGCCAGTGCTCTCTTGTCCCTGAGACCTCTTAACGATATGCGACGCAGTTGCGGTCGTTGGCTCAATTCGGGTTTGAGCGTTTTCAGCGGACTGACATCCTCAAGACGTTGAACACAGTGTCTCCGCTGAAGACGTTCCAGCGGAACCAGTCCGCTGATACGCTCCCTCAGATCCTCTCTGCCAATAACTCGAGTACTCCAATCCACTTTATTCGCCCCTATCGAGAGACCAGTTGGTCAGAAAGGCGTACACACACAATCTCACACTATTACTCGCCCTCACACTGCAAGCAAACTCATGCGACCACGCGTACACGCCCAAATGGCAACCGCTCATGAACAAACCATCACTACTTACGCAGACACAACGGCTCTGGACTTCCACACGACACGACCAAGCAACCGGCATCATCATGCACAACGTACCTTGCTTGAGCTTGGCCCGACGTGTCTCCGGTGTCTGCACTGCGGTTATTGGCGGCGTTGCACTTGCGTACTTGAGGGAAAATTCAAGAGTGTGATTGGTGATCGCTGGATATGCACATACAAAGTTCAAGTCAAACTGCACGACTGGTTGTGGCAACAGATGACGGCGACATGCTGTGGGCTTCTCTGGGGTTCGCTGGCGCTCTCTGGCGTTCTTCGGTAATCTTCTGTGCTGATGACCTGCGTAAACCTCCGGACTGACTGCGCAAACACTCGACTGGTTGTGTCGGGTGACGACGACACGCTCTCTGGTCTTCTCTCGGGTTCGCTGGTGTTCTCTGGTGACGTCTGGTAATCTTCTATGTCGCTCCACCGGCGTAAACACCCAGGCTGACTCTCTGCTGATTTGCAGAACGTTCCCGGAACTGGCTCCACGCGGTACTTCAAGTTGACTCAACATCGCTGAACTGGGTAGGCATTCCGCTGATAAGGCTTCGCTGAACATCTTCAGCGGACGTCACCTCAACACAGAGACACCAGGCTGCGCTCCGCTGGTACGAGGTCCTGAGTACTTCTTCGCTGGAATGCGGTCGCAGTCTTGGCTTCGCTGATACGCGTTCGCGACTTCGTCTTCCTGTACCGCCACTGGCTTCATGGCACGACGTCGAGATTGTCGTTCCGCTGGACGAGACCGGGTCCGTCTTCCGCTGATACGTGACCTGACTCGGGTTCCACAGATACGTGATCGCCACTCCGTCTTCTCGTTCCGCAAACAGTTCGGTGACGCGACGTCGGGATTGTCGTTCCGCTGGCATGAGGCCGGACCCATCGTTCCGCTGATACGCGACCTGACCTCCGTTCCGCTGATACGTGATCACCACTTTCCTCGATCCCTGAACAGCTCGATGTCTCGACGTTTGGGTGGTCGCTCCGCTGATACAAGGTTGAGGCCCTCGCTCCGCTAGTACACGTTTCAGGTCCTCGCTCCGCTGATAGGTCCCTGGCTCACCATCGCTTCCGTACGTTTGCCGTCTCGTCGGCTTCCGCTGCCTTGTCGACTACTCTCTTTCAGATTAAGCTTCTTGAGCAGAGGGTGCATTTGTTGAAGATGTAGTCCGCTGATCTTCAAGTGGATGCTGTCGCTCCTTTGATTGCTCATCCGGCGCTCTCCTTCGTTCCCGCGGTCTGGCTTTCGGCGTTTTGAAAGGTCACTATGCCACAGCGGCGTCCTGTCGCTGCTGTTATTTGAGAGCGTGCTGCGTGAGACATCGAGCATAGCATTAGGAGCAAACTCGCTCCCCAAGATGCTCAGGCACACACGATACCGATACCTGAATATGAACCTCCTATCAGAGGCGAATGCTTAGTCTGTGTGATTCTACTGGAACTCCTGTCAATCGAGCTTTCGTACTTGGACATACCACCTGTTCCATTGCGCTCTCAGAGTTCAACGTGCGCACGAATGTCGGTGTGCTTGTTGACCGGATTCACGGGGCCGTGCTTGTGTGAAGTTTGGCGTCTGTGAGCACGCAGCATGCGGCCAACTTGCGATTTCAAAGTGTTCTTGACAGTCATGGTTGTGTGAACTTTGCCAAGCCTAGAAGAATGCATGACATGCATTCCGTACTGGGCATGACTTTTTCTGATCAAAGTCGGCTCGGCTGTGCACCAAGGCGTCTATCCCTGCATTCCCGAGTCGCTGGCACTAGCACGAAGCGCTGACAGATATGGAGTAGTCGCTAACAGTCTCTAGCAATTGCTGGACAGCGACTGTACTTTCTCTCTGAGTCGCTGGCACTAGCACGTGACATTATTTAATGCAAACTCACAATCTTCTACAAATGTGCAGGCGGAACCTCAAGTTTGGATAGAGTGAGAAAGAATTCAAAAATAGGTGCAAGGCCGTCGGCGCTCAAAAGCGAATCCCACGTGGTAGTGCCTTGGTTTGGGGTTCCAAAATAACGCGTCCCCCTGAGCCCGACGTATCTTGCCTGCAGTTTGCCGCACACGAGAGCTCTCGCATGTCAAACTAATCGCATTCTCGATGTCGCCCATATGCTGGAGATGGCGCTTGACATCCACTGTCTTGCGGCGCTTTCGCCTGGTGGATGTTGGAGGCGGAAACGTCAAAACCTCAGCGCACATCTCTTCACGATCGCGCAGCCACGATGCCGGTGATAACTTAACATCGCGCCGTTGCCCTGAAAAAGAGCAGTGCGCTGCAGCATCCATGACACTGACAGCGGCTAAATGCCACCTTGGCGGAACCCTGAGGTGGCGTTGGTCTTCATTTTTGCAGCCCCCATTTGCCACACACTCGATGCGATCTCAACAGCCTCCAGTTTAGTAAGGCTGTCGTTGCCATTCGTAAGCATCTTGAGCTCAATCTGCTCGCGCATGCTTGCCTTCACAGATTTGAACACGCCAACGTCCAGCGGCTGGAACAAGTGGCTCGGATTTGGTGGAAGCTGGACCAACACGACGCCGTATTCAGCAGCAGCTTGATCGACCGCTGCACACATGTGGCTAGCGACGCCATCCAGAACCAGCATCAGTGGTCGACGAATGGGAGTAGGGACGGCCAAGGCAAAATGGCGGATCCACTTGCAGAAGATGCCGGCCGTGACGAAGCCCGCCTCGGCAGTCGTGATGGCGACCCCGGGCACCATAGCGTTGCTTGCCGTGTGGTTGTCACGGTCCTGTCGCTTCCCAGGGAGCACGAAGAGCGACGGGGCAGTAAAGCCTGCAGCCGAGGAGCAGCCCACGATGGTGAATTGTAATCCTGCCTCTGTCGTCTTTGCCCACGCGTTGCGCGAGCCTCGGACGCACACAACGTTCTTGGTTTTCCCGGCTTTTGCGAAAGCGGTGTCGTCGACATTGAAGCAGCGGTCGACACCAATTCCATGATCCATGATGGCGCGCGCGCAGGGACCAAACAACAACGTCACGCTGTCTTGAGTGCTGACCTCGCGCACACGCTTGATGATTTGCGCCTTGCAGACCACAACCTCGGGGAATTGCCTTGTGAAGCCGCTGTACCAGCCGCGACCGATGGTGCCGACCGAACGCGTCGTGCTGAACATAGCTGCATAAACCTCCTTGGCCTTCAATATGACGCGCGAGCGACCAACCTGCGCCCCGTTACGCTAGATGCCGACAATCCAGTCACGAATATCCTGTTCGGCAGCGAGGCCAAGCAGGGAGGTGGTCCTGGTGGTACTGGCGGCCGACTGGTGGTCTCGAGCTTGAGTTTGGGCTGGAGAGTGCGCTCCGGCACTCCGTAGCATGCCGCTGCTGCGACTTGCGTGGCGCCTTCACGGACGGAAAGCACAACCTTGGCCATCTCTTTTGGGGTGTATTGCTTGCGAGCCTTAGACATTTTTGCGATGCGATAGACTCACCTCGGCAGTGCTCGAAGACAGCACTCGAAAAGCGCGCCAAGAGAGTGCGCCGAAATTGAAAGGCGGCCAAGAACCCCTGCAAAATCTCGACACCCAATCAATTGTTATTTGTTTGGTTTTGCGGAATGTGATTGGCGGAATCGTAAATACCGGCCATCAATTGGTGTCCCACGAAAAACTGCTGCGGTACGTTACTGTAGTATAAATCAATTAATATGTTCAGCAGTATAAATCAGATAATATGTTGTATAATTGGTCCAACTCTTGTTCAGATTTATCACGAAATGGTTGATACGTGGTCGGAACTCAAAATCGGTTGGAATACATGTGTAGTAACAATATAGTAAAATAGGTATGTGATCGCCCAAAGCAGGATATTTCGTCGGATAAAATACCCGTTTTCGGACCATCTTTAGAGTTTTTCGATTGTGGCTACTTTTAAATCGCGACAGATACAGTACATCATTTCTCATTTGGTTTCGTCAAATGTGCAAATCCATTCAGCGAGTCTGTGTAATTCAATCTTTCCACAAGTCAAAACCTCAATTACCGTTTTACTCCCCAACACTGACATCATTGAGAGTCAACACTGCCGCGTGAAAGCGCAGTATGTGGGACGCGCAAGCAGTACAGAGTGCAGCGGTAGCAACTGCAGGGAAATAGGTGTCAACAGCCCTCTCGAGGACTGCGCTGCGATGAACGACCGGCGTTGAGCCAGGTGGTGTCGTGACGATGGACGCGCGGTTGCTCGCAAGGTAGGCCTTGACGCGGCTCCTGAACACCAAGAACACCTGCTCGATTGCATTTAGCTTTGGTGAGCAGGGCACGAGTTGGAGGATCGTGGCGCCGCTGTACTTGCTCTCACTCGTCACCTACTCCACCCGCACGTAACAAGGCGCATTGTCCACAACGACCACCGCCGAGCAGAGATCGTGAGCGGGAAGGAGAGCGTCAAACACACGGCGAACGAACGCCTTGCAGCTGTCCTTGTTAAACGAGCCGAGCTGCCGATCCCAGCGCACGATACCGTCCTTGGTGATCGCGGCGATAACGCGCATGTTGCGTCCGCGCGACGCCACTGCATCCTTGACTGCCCGACCGCCCTTCTTGCTCCACTCGCGCCCTCTGCTGCACCGCAGATTCACGTTAGTCTCGTCCATGTAGACGACGACCTTGTCTGCCGCTTCATGCTCGAGCAACGAGAGCAGGAACTGCTTGCGCTTCTACTTGTTCGCGGCGATGTTCATGGTGTCCTTTTGAAGGTGGGTGCTCTTCACGGTGTAGCAGAGGCCGTCGGGCGCACGTACCACCGTATGCCGCGAAACAGTAACGCCGAACTCGCTTTCGATCGCTGCCGTCATCTCCTCGAGCGTCACTGAGCAATTCGCCGCGTTGAGTGCTTCGAGGATGACGTGCTCTTGCATCAGCCTAAGGCGTCCGCCGCGTGCAGCAGCTGTCTCGGTCTCGGGGGCGTTGATCCATGTTGATGCCGTGGTGCGCGGGACGCCTTGCGCTTTGGCGATGACGTGCCAGTCGTGTCCGTCACGCGCGGTGGTGACGATGCGGTTCTTGGTTACGGCGGGATGGCGAACGTACTTGTTTGGGCGCGTGATTGAGAGTGAGAGGCAGCTACTGCCGAGAACATGCAAAAGATTGCTGCGTTGCACAATGCTCGCATCCCGAAACGCGTTCTCGTCTGGGCACGACGCGTGCCGGTCTGCACCAAATGTCACTGATTCTGTTTGTGTTGACTGGACATTTGTTGATACTTGCAAAAGTAAATGATTATGATGAGTATGCTTTGTAACAGGTTCGACGAAATGATCTGCACATTTGACGAAACCAAATGAGAACTGTTGTACATCCCGTATTATGAGTCTGTAATCCAAATGTTGTACAGTGTCAGTACCGGTAGTGGTGCTAAAATGATGGTGCTCGATTGACGTAATTAGCGGTCTTTTACGACAGCCGAATGCGGCAGCAGTGGGTTGTGATGGTTTCTGAATCATCCGTGCACTGAAGGATTTCACTCACTGTACTCAAGCGAGTGCGTCCTACAACATCGGTAGAGAAACGGGGCTGATTGCCCTTAGGCGAAACTTCACCGAGCCTCACCAGCCCAAACCATCCATGATAAGGCGGCTCGATTGACGGATTTGCCTTTCGTTCTCATCTGCCGAAGACTCGATAAATGTGACGGGTGTCACACAGCACCTTGCGAGGAAGCGTTAACAACGCGGGCACCCCGTGCCTAGTAACTCCCAGTTACTGTGTCCGGAGACAGAAGCTTGAGCAAAACGATGAAGATATATAACTGAATGAATTGTGTGTGTTTTCTCCCTTTGTGTCTCCCTGCATACTAAAGCTAAGACAAACACACCAAAAGGCAAAGTCAATGGGTGCCTTCCAAAAC
>JAASFJ010000647.1:0-18039 GCA_023333755.1 Globisporangium uncinulatum
CCCCCCCCCCCACGAACAGCATGTCGGAGGTCTCAAACTTCTCCCAGAGTGTCTCTCAGTGTCTCAGCCCGGCCAGGGCGGAAAGAGGGGGCACGGCTCAGAACCAACCCCTTCCTCCGAGCCTGGGGGAATGGGCACCAGCTGCTCACGCTGGGACGTCTTCGAAGACGTCTCCGTGCTTGCACTTGCTGCACGGTGTTGGAAAGCGTTGCCAGTTGGGTGGTGGTGTCGGCGCTGCTTTGTGTGCTCCTGATCCCATCTCATCGTGAGCGAGGGGCTGTGTGTGAGTGAGTGAGCCAGAGACCGTCCGGTGGCCCCATTTCCCAACGAGACTTGACCCGCAAGTGTGAGACACCAGCAACAGCTCACCAACAGCGCCAGCAACAGCCGCCTCCTCCTCGAAACAAGCAAAGAAACAAGCAAACAAGTGGCGATGGGCAGCGGCGCGAAAGTCCACAACGTGGCCGCGCGCACTAGCGGTTCGAACGTCCGCAAGCGGCGAAAGATGGCGGCGTCCGATGGTCGCGACGGTGGCTCCGCACCGACGGCCACCACTCGCAGCAGCAGCAACAGCGACAGCGGACCATTGTTCACAGACAGCGCGAGCGAGAGCGCGCGGCGGCGATGGCGGCTCCTGCAGAAGCACGTGTGCATCACGCGATGGCTCTCGAAAGACCTGATGCAGCGCCACCTCAAGCGCTTCGCGCTCTCCCAGCAAGCGATCGTCGACGCTGTCATGCACTCGATAGACGACTTTATGGCAGTCGTCGTCAAGATCCGCGTACGTCCAGCTCGGTTGCTTTGTGTCGTATCGTGAGCGTTGTCTCTCTCGACTGCTGTGTGCTAACGTTGCTCTGTATGTCGTTGGCCCGCCATAGGAGCAATTCCTGTCGCTGCTGGACGCTGAGAACTGCTTCATCATCTTTGAAACCAAGCACTCGGTACTCGAGTTCGACGGCCGCACGATCTGCCCGTCCACACGGGCGAAGAAAGGCTTGCTGCAGGACTCGCTCCGTTCTGGTCAGCCGCTCCAGCTCGCGTGCGCGGCGTCGTGCGAGGACGCGCAGATCGTCGACGGCATCCCGAACATCGACCTCCGCGTACGTTGGTTGCTCCACTGTTCAAACGACATAGTGTCGGACTGAGCGACGCTAACAACAACGACCGAACGCGTCTTGTCTTGTCCTGGCTCTACAGTCGTACGTGTGCATCCCGCTCCCAGACGGCGACAACCACGTCCAAGCAGTCGTCGAAATCTTCAACTCGCGCTACGACGCGCGCGTGATCAGCTCGTGGCTGTCTGAGGCCGGTGGGAGCGGCTCGCTCCACGTCTTCCGTGCGTTTGTCGGGAAGATCATCAAGGCGTTCGCACAGCGCAACAAGATCAGCGAAGTCGTGTCGAGCTCCGCCAGCACTGGCGCACCACAGTCCCAGCCACAGTCTCAACAGCCTGCACGGGCGGTGGTCTCGCCGCTTCATTTGGTCAGCAACAGCGACAGTGACGCGAGTCACGATGCGACAGTTGGCCGACACTCGACAGGCCCAGTGTCGCCAGCGTCGAGTCTCCACGGGCGCGCGAACGACGTGTCGGTCGAGTCGCTCTCGGAGCTGCTTCGGCAGACAGTAGCGATCGAGCACTGCGTCGTCTACGCGTACGACAAGGAGGCCGGCATGTTATGGTCCCGGCTCTCGAGCGGCTCGTCGTGCTACCCTGCGACCGTGGCGTTCGGTGATGGCGCTGTCGGCCGAGCCGCACTCGTTGGCGAGCCCATGTACTTGACAACGCGCGCGTTCGCGGCTCGACCGACGCCCAACAGCTCGGTCATGACGTCCACAGAGTTGACCGCGTCGCTCCGACTCGTGCCGCTCATCAGCGCCGCGGACGTGCTCGACGCGCTCCTCGTCCCGACTTTCAACAGCAACGCAGAACTCAACGGCGTCGTGCTGCTGCGTGACAAGCGCGACGCGACAGCGTTCAACGAGTCGGACGTTGCGATCGGCGTCAACGTCTGTCGGCACATTGGGAGCGCACTGCACAGCTCAGAGCTGCACGACGCGATCCTCAAGGCGCAGGGAAAGGCGCAGACACTACTCGACCTCTCGGCTGTTCTCTTCCGGGAGCTTGAGACGAACTCGCTCTTGATTGCCATCATGGACGCGATCAAGACGCCGCTTGGCGCCGCCAAGTGCAGCATGTTCCTCATGAACGACGACCAGAGCGAGCTCGTCTCCCCTGTCGGCTCGGACATCAACTGCGACCTGGCGCAAGAGGGCTTCCGCATCCCTGTCACGTCCGGCATCATCGGTGCGGCGGCGACCAGCGGCGAAGTGATCAACGTCCCGGACGCGTACGCCGACCCACGGTTCAACCAAGCGGTCGACCAGGAGACGGGCTTTGTCACACGCTCAATCCTCGCTGTGCCGATCAAGGACGCAACCGGCACGGTTCTTGGCGTCCTCGAGATGGTCAACAAGCTCGCGAAGCAGTACTTTGACAGAGACGACGAAGAGCTCGCCCGTGGCATTGCGTACTACCTCGCGATTGCGCTCAACAACGCCCGGCTCTTTGAGGCGTCGCGGGCAGCCCAGCGACGCAGCGACGCGCTCCTTGCGCTCATGCAGGCCATGTCGTCGACGAATGAGAACGTCGGCGATGTCTTCAAGGCGCTCGTCGAGACAGTGTGCCAGATTCTGAACGTCGAGCACGGCGAGCTCTTCTTCGTCGACGCGCTCAGCAAGACGCTCTTCTGTCGCGCGGGGGCCGACTGGAAAGGCTTTGCGATCCCAGTCGGCAAGTTCCTGCAAGGCATTGTCGCCGACAAGGGCGAGACTGTGAACCTTGCGAACGCAGCCGCGCACCCTGACTTCTGCAGCGAGTACGACGCAGTCGCGGGCGTGAAGACACGCAGTTTGCTCTGTGTGCCTGTGAAAGCGCCGCCACAGCGTGCGGGCGGCGACGAGAGCGTCATCGCGGTCTTCTACGCCGCGAACAAGGTCGGCAAGACCCACGCGCGCTTCTGCGACGAAGACACGAAGATCCTCGTTGCGATCTGCGCTGAGCTCCGGTCGATCATTGAGCGCCGGGCGTGGGAGCTCGTGTTCGAAGCCAGCGGCAGCGAGACGACGCAGGTCACCAGCTCTTTCCTGTCGCAGTACACGTCGACGCCGACACTGTCGCGGCGACGGTCGCACGTGAGTCTACGCAGCTTCGCGGATCTCCCGGCCGCCGCCACCGCAGTCGCTGGAGCGGCCACGACTGTGTCGGCGCCTGCGCCGCCCCAGCTGCTCCCGAGCTTGAGCGTGCACGACGGCCACAGTGCCGCCATGATTGCGCACGCGAACCTCGACGACCCGATGCGGCGAGCGAGTGGTCGAGGCATCCACGCGTGGGACCTGGCGCCGTGGGACTTCTCAGCGCCGCAGCTCGTGGACATGGCGATGGAGATGTTCGAGAGCTTTGACTTGCTCACGCGCTTCAGCGTACCGAAAGCGACGATGCGGCGGTTCCTCGTCAGCGTCAAGTCGCAGTACCAGGACATCCCGTATCACAACTTCTACCACGCGCTCACGACGCTGCACGTGAGCTTCAAGATCGTGTCGTCGCAGCCGTCGATCACAACAGTGTCGTTGGCGTCCTCCACGTTGTCACAGGCGCTTCCTAGCCTCAATACCGACGACAGCAGCGACACTGCGAGTTGTCGCCCGCTCTTTGAAGCGCGCGACCTCATGGCGATCTTCGTCTCGGCGTTCTGCCACGACATGAACCACAACGGCCGCACGAACGACTTCCACGTGCGCTACCGCACGAGCATCGCAATGCTCTACAACGACCAGTCCGTGCTCGAGAACATGCACGCTGCCGCGTGCTTCGACACGATGCGACGGCCTGGCCACGACATCCTTGAGCACCTCGACGCGCCTGCGTACCGGCACATGCGCAAGAGTATCATCCGCGCAATCTTGGCGACCGACATGCACAACCACGCGGGGATCGTCTCCCAGCTCCACGAGAAGCTCAAAGTTGGCGTCTTTAACAGCGACGACGAGACCCACCGAGAGCTTCTGCTGAACGCTGTCGTGCACTCGGCCGACATCTCGGGCCCTGCGCTCGCTGAGCCGCTCCACCTCCGGTGGGCCTGTCAGCTCCTCGACGAGTTCAACATGCAGTACGACGAAGAGGTTGCGCTCGGCATGACCCCGACGCCGTACATGAACGCCAAGCCCGGCACCCCGGCCGTGAGCAAGCTCAACATTGCGTTCATTGACTCGTGCGTCTTCCCGCTCTGGAGTATCATGAGCTCCTTCCTCGACGGCCTCGACGGCTGCATCGCCAACATCCAGACGAACCGGCTCATGTGGGTCGCGTGCGAGGCCGAGAGCTCGGCAGGTACGTAGGACAGGGAAGGCCCTGCTAGCACACATAGGACAGGAGAGGTGACGACGACTACTGTAAGGATAATTGCATACCACCCACCCACCTCCTTAATCCCCTCTGGCCTATGGTCACAGCAATGACGACTTGGCGACAGAGTCACTCGCTTCCATTGCTCGTTCACGTGCCTCACTCGCACTACTCCAACTACTGCTATTACTCCTATTCGTTGTATCTTCGATACAAACACCCCTACTACCAACGAAACACCATCCTTCCTACTCACGCAAGCCCTGTTTCCCCCTCCGTCGGCGTCGCCACCCCCAACTGTCCCTTCTTCTTCCTCGCCACCTACGCGGACACGGACACTGCGTGTGCGTACAACTGGTCGCCGAGCGCTTCGAACGCGTCGCGGTCGATCGAACTGCGCTGCGACGCGAGCACCATCTCGTCGTACAGCGCGTTCCCAAGCGAAACGAACATTTGGGGGGTGAAGCCCTGCGGCAGCGCCTGCGTGATCGCGTCCAGGTCCCGCAGCACAACGCCAGGCGGGCAAATGTGCGCCTCCAAGAGCGTGCGCAGTCCTTCGTCACGCGGCTTGCTCGCTGCGAGCTCCAGCGCCTCGCGCTCCAGCTGCACGCGCCGGAAGACTTCGTAAAGCCGTTGCAAACGCTCCCACGCGGCCCCGGCGCTCTGCTCCTCGCTCTGCACTGTGAGGATGTGGCGCTGCGCACGTGCGCGCAGCCGCGGGAGCGCGTCCAGCGTGAGCCCTTCGAGGTCCTCGCGGCGCGCTTTCGCTGCCAACAGCCCATCGGCGCCGCCACGGGAAACGTGGTACACGTCCAGCGAGCTACTGCCGCTCTCGGCGGGGCCGTCAAAGTCGGAGCTGTCGTGGCCGGCGGTGCGCGCAGGGACACGGCGGCGCGCGCGAAGCACTACGCGACGGAGCATCGTTCTGTTAAGTGTTCGTACGGGAGGAGGGAGTACAGGGAGGGAGGAAGCAGCTTCCTCGAGCAAGTGCGTGAGCGAGTGCGTGCGCGGGTTTTCTTCTTCGTTGTGGGTGGGCTTTTGTAATATCAAGAACCTGAGTCCGCAATGGCGTAATTTTGGCATAATTCGGGTTATTGTTTCAGCCGAATGGACTCCCCCTTTTCGACAAGCACCCAGAGAGGCGAGCGAGTGAGTCGACACGATGGTGGAGATCATCCTGGACCCGAGCATCCGCGACTGGGTCGTGCTGCCCATGGTGATCATCTTTGGCTGCTCGGCCATGGTGCGCCACTACGTCACGCTGCTGCTCAAGACGGAGAAGATTGCGTCGGTGGACGAGCTTCGCCCCATGTGAGCTGGTCGTATGTGTGTGTGTGCGTTTTCGTATGGAATCAAAGGCTCACGGGCAGACGCGCCCCTCGACGCAGGAACACGGTCAAGCGCGCGCAGATGACGCGCTTCAACTCCAAGTACGTCTCCGCCGACGCGTTTGCGATGCGCAAGCACTACTTCACAGCGTCGCAGAAGAAACACGGTGTGAAGGGCGCCTTGCGCGAGAAGGTGAAGAGCGAAGCGATGAACCAGATGATGAACCCGAACAGCATGCTCGAAATGATGAAGGGCAACATGACCTTCATGGTCTCGAACTTTGTCATGATGGGGCTCATGAGCTACTTCTTTGGCGGCTTCGTGCTCGGTGCGTGCGTGCGTGTGTGGTGATGGCCCAGTGAGTGCAGTCGCACGTGGGTGACTGACGCACTGGACACTGGGCGTATGGCTACACACTGTTGTCTCTTGTGGGACGCAGCGAAAGTGCCGTTTTCGCTCACGCAAAAGTTCAAATCGATGCTTCAGCGCGGCATTGAGCTCAGGTGCGGTCCGTCGGTCGCTTCTGCGTTGTTCGTCATTGGAGCTGAGCTCATATGGGACGGCGTGGTGGTGCGGTGGTTATTGGTCTGGCAGCACTCTGGATGTGTCGTACGTGTCGTCGGTCTCGTGGTACTTCCTCGTGATGTTTGGGATGCGCGGGTTCCTGTCGCTGATCCTCGGCGAGCAGAGCGGTGCGTGGAATAGGAGGAGGGTGGCTTGTGTGGCGCACACAGCCAACTTACATTGGCGTCCTTATAGCGAGCGACGACGGCAAGGCGATGCAGATGCAGATGGGCATGGGGGCGGGCCCGAACGTCGGCTTTGACGCGCCCAAGGTGTACAAGCAGGAGCGCGTGAGTCTGCGGCTGCACAGCCACGAGTGGGCGCTCGAGCACGCAGAGAAGAAGCTGCTTGGTGAGCCGATCCCAGTGAAGCCCAAGGCGATTGGGAGTGGCCATGTGGCGTCCACGACGACCGCGACGACGACCTCGACCTCGAGTGTGGAGAAGCGAAGTGCCAAGTTCAACAAGGTCCAGAAGCGAAAGAACTAACAAGGAGGAGGAGAAGCATGCGAGAGAGGCAGGCGGGTTCTTCCTCTGGCCGCAGGCGTTTGAAGGGGAGCCGACGGAGTCTGGGGACGTAGAGAGAACGAATGGTAACAGAACGCACCTCCACTGTCCTCCACTTGTCGTGCATGCATTCACCTGTGGAAGCTGATCTCTCTCTCTTTCTCTCTCCCTCCACTCTTGCCCTCTCGAGTCGGGAGTCGGGAGTCGGGAGTCGAGCGAAGGCTCTTGCTCTCGCTTCAAAGCCACCTCGTGTTCCTCGAGTTCCACAACGTTTTCGGAACAATTCAATCCGAAAACCCATCGAAATGCCGAAAATATGCTTTTTCCTTGCCACTCACGGGCTCCACACATCCACACATCTGGCTCGATCTATCACGCGACAACAGTGCGCGACGAACTAATAGCCGCGCCGCTGCCGTCATTGTCTATCTGGTTGTCCGTTGGCTGCTTCGCTGAGAGCGCCATCGAGCGCATAACGGCGCCAATCGGGAGACGCGGCGTCGCCCCCGGCTTGGCGCGCTCCTCCTTGATCGAGTTCAGGAGCGCCTCTTGCTCGGCGATCGAGCGCTCCACGAGCTCGAGCTGCTCTGGGATCGAGATCGATCGCTGTCGCTCTTCGATCGGGTGCAGTGCCGCGTCACCAGCGGTTGCGCTCTCGACGCTTTGGTTGTCGCCGCTGCTGCTGGTGCGGTGCAGAGGGACCGGGGACGCCCCGACTGCTGCTTCTGTGCTGTTGCTTGTCGAGCTCGTCGCGTCCTTCCAGTCCTTCCAGTCCTTCGTGCTAAAGTGGTCGCTCTCTTTCAGACCCAGGAGCGCCGGGTCCGTGAGCGCGAGGCTGTCAAAGTCAAACGACGCGTCGTCGCTATTCGGGAGACTGAGTTTGTGACTCGAAGCCTCCGACGACGAGAAGTCTGACTCGTCAAAGAGCCGGACGCTCGGGTGGTCCCCGTTTGCAGCTGCGAGCGCATTCCGGTGCTGGTCGCGCAGCTTCTGCTTCTCGCGCTCCATGTGTTCCTGTCGCAGCTTCTCGACCCGTCGCGAGTACTCGACATTGTCGACGATCGACTCGTCATCGTCTGGGAACCCACTCACACCGTCGTCGTCTCCGAACGGTGGATAGTACTTGCCTGCGAACGCCGCTTGCATCTGCTCGCGATGGCGCAACATGCCTTCTGTGAAGTAGTAGTCGCCCACGCCTGCGACCATCGCTCGCCGCTCTTGACGCACCATGAAGATGCACTTCTTGCACAACTTGAAGCGGTTCACGACCGGGAACCCGTGTCGGTTCGAGTCTTCGAGTCGCTTCTTCGCTGGCTGGTTCTGCAGTGGGAAGTGCGCGTCCTCGTCCGCGTCGAACGCTGGGGGTGCGACTAGCGGGAGCGTCGTTGTGCATTGAGAGCACATGACTTCACCGCACATGCGGCAGTGGTGGCGGTGGCGTCGTAGGAGCCCAAAGCTCTTGAAGCACACGTAACAGGCCTTGCGTTGGTGGTCTGGGACCCAGCTTGCAGTCAGGTGCGCTGCCAGCGAGTCTGCGCGTGTCGACGCAGCGATCGGGGACGGGATGTGCGTGCTCACACTAAGTGCGATGCTCATCTTCCCAGCGTCAGTTTGGTCATGGGGGAAGATGAGCCCGTGCTTCGTGATGAACTTGGCGTCTGCGATGTGGTCGAAGTTTACGATCGCAGGCGCAAAGAGCGAGAGGTTCACGTTCGCCATTATGCTCCCCGCCCGACCCGCGGGGTCAATGTTCCCTTCACAGAAAACCTGCACTTCTTTTGCCTTCGAGTCGTAGTGGTACATGTAGACGATCGAGAGGTCGGAGCGCACGAAGCGGAGGTCGCCTTGGTCCTGGAGCAGCGGCACGATCGTCTCTGGCAGCGACTCGACGACTTTGACGAGGATCTTCTCGCCCAGCGCGTTCGTGACCGTCTTGGTGTACTGCAGGAAGGCATTGTCGCGTGGCGTGATCATCGGCATGCCGACAAGCAGCCACTTGACGCCAAAGAAGCGGAAGCGGTCGTCGTCTGTCTGCGTCTCGAACGCTTCGAGGATCGCTGCGTCGTAGAAGAAGTCCGCAAACCAGTACGCGTTGATCGCGCGCTCGTCCGGCGTCGTCTCGGCGTAAAGTCCGTACTGGACGTCCTGGAGCGTGAGCCCTGGCGCGCGGCCCGTGGCTACGAACGGGTGGTACTGTACCGCGCTCTTGCTGCGCCGACGGTAGACCGACAAGTTCGGCTTGGACGAGTGCATCTTCCACAGCGTCGGGTCCTCGAAGATGCCGTGCGTGCCATCCCACGCGGCCTGCGCGCGCGTGAGCATACTCGCAATGCGGTCTTCGGCCGCCTGTTTGAGCCCTGCTTTCTGCTCTTCAGTGATGCGCACGACGGGTAGGAGGTTATCAAGGCGCGGCACGCTCTTGCGCTTTGGGCGCGTGAGTGGAGACGCCCCGGCCTCAGCGCTGGTGGGCGCACCGTCATTCGTCTTGGCCGCCGGCTTGCGGCTAGGAGACGGCAAGTCAAAGTCGAGCAGGATTGGCTCGGACGCTCGCTGGCGGTCGGCCCTCGAATGGTTGTCGCTCGCGTTCGCATAGCCCGTGAACGCGCTGTTGAGCGAGCGCGCAAGCGGCGGTCTCGTGAACAGTGGCGCGTCATCGCTAGACCGGAGCCCGCCCGTGCCGAGGACCGACGCGCGGGGCGGCGTGAGAGCGCCGTCCCTGTCACTGTAGCCGCCGATTGCGCGGATCTCCATGGCGCGCACAGTGCCGGTGCGCGCGGTTTGTCGAATGAACGCATCCGGCTATTGGTTTGAGCTGCTGGTCGTCGAGCGCGCAATAGGGTGTGTTGCAGGTTGCAGGTCAGACGGACGAAGCCGTACGCAAGTGCCAAAAGTACCACCTCTGTGGAAATAATTGTGTGGAAACGTGGCGCGAACCAAGTCGCAGCGGAACGGAGGGCAGTGGAGATTTGGGGACTTTGGATCATGGTGGACGCGAAGCGAGCACTGGGGAGCTCGACGAGTTCACCAGAGTTCGCGCGCGGCGATTAAATGCGCGCAACAACTGTGCCATCGCCGATGGAAGCGAAGCGGGCCGAGGAGGACCACACACATTGACAACTCGTAAACATGCGTTACGTGCTGTGGTTGTCACGTCGAAAAATACGCGCTTAACGTGCGGTAAATTTGGACAAAGTTGACCGCCTTTCAAAGTGTTCAAATGGCACTGGCTACTGTGACATGCTGGAGCATCCCCTTTATACGTATAATACTGACATATTTTCTGCTTTCCGAATGAATTGGCGTATAATGTATACATGACTTGAAATAGGGGAAGGGGTTACGCCCTTCAGGCGATGGAAAAAAATAACGCGTTGCAGCGCTTCGCCTACGGCTCGCTCGCCTGTCTAGGTCGATGCGCGCCGCTTCGCTTCGTGCGTCTCCACGCTGGGACGGGTGTGCACTGGTCGCCAAAAAAACGAGAACGGCAGTTCATTTAAAGCAACGCAGTCAGATCTGAGTGTTTGAAAGCGAAATTTGGTCAGATTGCTCACTTTGCACGGTAAACACGGTGATGTGCTCAGATTTGTATGAATCGCACTGAGAGCAACGAAACAAAGATTTGCAGACATTTTTCCGCGTCATAAAAACAAGAACGGCATTTGAATAGTGAAATCAAATGTAATATTGGTGCAATTTGAATGGCTATCCAGTCTCCACATCAAATGCATGAGCTCACACGCATCGCGTCATTCGACAACAACAGCCATGTTGATCAAGCACGTTTCCGACATCGAGGCAACCGAGATGCTAGACATGCGCACTGCTGGCATGAGCATCGCTGCCATCGCTCAGCAGGCAGGTCGCTCCAAGAGTGCAGTATAGGTGAGCACTCCGTGCACCTCGGCGTCATGGCGAGACTAGAGGTCGGCCACGTCTGCTCGAAGAGCGCGCGATTCACCAGCTTGTTCGGGATGCCAATTCCGTGGCGTGTCTGCCGCCCATCTTTAAAAAGACAACGGTCTCGCGTGCTCGGTGCGGACAGTGCAGCGTGTTCTGCAACACACTGACTGGCGGATCTACTACAAGCTGGCGTCTCGTCTGTCCCTGACAGCGCACCACAAGCAGGAGCGTGTTAAGTGGTGCGAGGCGGCGTTGACCGACAGACGAGGCACAGCGTTTTGGCACGACGTATTTTTCACCGACGAGAAACGGTGGAGTCTCGACTGGCCCAACAGCCAGCGCATGTGGCAGGACACTAGGCAGCCGCCTCGGACATTCGTTCGCCGCCAGATGGGGGGGCGGCGTGATGGTTTGGGCCACGTTCAGCAGAAAGAGTAATTGCAGCATTGCCTTGCTCGAAGGGAGGCAGAAGGCCGTCGACTACGTGGCATCTTTGGAGCAGTACCTTCTCCCGTTTGCGGCCGAGATCCACCCTCGCGGATACATTTTTCAATAAGACAACGCCGCAATTCACACTGCGCGCCACACTCGCTCGTGCTTCGACGAGCGCGGAGTTCAAGTCATGGAGTGGCCGGCTCGAAGCCCAGATCTTAATCCAATAGAGGATGTGTGTGGAGTTCTAACAGCTCGCGTCTATCGTGATGGCAGTCAATTCTACATTGTTGATGAGCTCATGTCTGCGATCACACGCGAGTGGGAAGCACTTGACATCTTGTTGCTCGAGACACTTGTCGATTCAATGCCGCTGCAGTGTTTCATTGTGAATAAAGCAGGAGGCGAGACTTGCAGATTTTAATGTATTTACATTTGATTTCACTATTCAAATGCCGTTCTTGTTTTTATGACGCGGAAAAATGTCTGCAAATCTTTGTATCATTGCTCTCAGTGCGATTCATACAAATCTGAGCACATCACCGTGTTTACCGTGCAAAGTGAGCAATCTGACCAAATTTCGCTTTCAAACACTCAGATCTGACTGCGTTGCTTTAAATGACCTGCCGTTCTCGTTTTTTTGGCGAGCAGTGTATGTTGGGGCAGTCAACGCTTCACCGTTTTTTCAGAAGTCCAATTTTGGTTCGCTCGAGGGATTTTGCATTCACACAGTGGTAAACTGTATCTCTATAAACAGTTGTACTGGCACATCCGGACCCAACATGCAACAATAGTCACTCTCTTTTCGAAAACTCATTTTCTGAGCCTGCAGTTCCCGTCACTGCCAATAGTCACTTTCTTGTTATAAACTCGGAAAATGAGTTTTCTGCGAAAAATTCGAAGAAAGGGACTATTGGCAGTGATAGAAGGAGGTTGACCGAGTGAGACTAATAAGACAGATGGCGTACGAGTACCATTCAAAACAGGAGCTGTTGACAAGCCAATATTGGTATTGCGGTATTCAAGGCAGGAACTGTTGCGACAAGTCAGCTCATCTTTCTTGTCCCATCTATGTACCACTTCGCACAGGCCAACACAAGCAGCACAAGCTGCTGCAAACCACACACTGCCCAAAGTACCGTATTCTCTTAGTTGATACGGACGATTTTTAACAGAGACATTAGGACTCAAGTAAACCAGATTTGGTAGCTCCCCCTGAAACATGTAATGCGCCAGAGCGAATTGGACTACAAAAACTACACCAATCGATAGCTCTGTGCCTCGCGGATTTGATGATACATTGCTGACAGCATTTGGAGGCGTGTGGACCAAGTTCTTGCGGATGACGTCCAAGCATCTTGACATTTTTCGCCCCTCCGGGAGGCGAAATGACATGCCTCCAGGAAAACAATGTTCGGCAATATGACCGTAAATTCAGGTATATTTTAAAATTTGTATAACATAATGACATTTTGGTCAACACAATCACATTTTGGTCAGGTCGAGAATGACCTCACGCCTTAATTTCATCACTATTACAAATTAGCCATTTCCTTTGACTCGACGGGCGGACACAGTACTGAGGTGAGAAGCACCGCCCGAGCACCAGTAAATGCGCATGCGCGCGTGGACGTGTTGGGCGACGCTTTTGATATGACGACTGGATGTGCTGTCTGTGTCTGTGTCTGGTGGCACAACTCTGGTGCCGTCTAGCACGTACTATTTGCGCGACGTAGATATGCTTTTTTTACTACAGTAAGGCGGTGCGGACGTGGCGTACGAGCGAAGCACGTCTTCAAGTACGTGGTTGGCACGCTCCGTCTCCCCATCGGTCTCAGGATGGGCAGCCGTCGACATCAGCAGTCGAGTGCCAAGATGCTCGAACAGCCGCGTCCAAAACGCGGATGTAAAACGCGGGTCGCGATCGGATACGATGGACTCCGGCAAGCCGTGGAGTAGGAAGACGACGTCGAGGAAGATTATCACGGTCTCTTCGCTGGTGATGGCCATGGCCACGGGAGCAAGATGTACAATCTTGGTGAACCGATCCACGAACACCACGACACCGTTGCGCCATCGCGCGTCGCGCGGGGCCCAAACACGAAGTTCATGCTCACTGACTTTCAAGTGTTGGTCGGGATCGGCATCGGCCGCAGCGGAGATTGCGACGACGGCGACGGCTTCACGTACTGGCAGATTTCGCACGAGCGCACCCACTTGCGGACCCACTTATAAAGGTGGGTCCAGTAGATGTCACGTGTGATGGCAGCGAACGTCTTCTCCCGGCAAAGGTGGCCGTTGACCGGTGCATCGTGATACTCGTGCACGATGGACGCTCTTAAGTCGGAGTCGTTCGGAACGACAAAGCGAGCCGGGTCGAAGACGCCCGGCTGGTACCGCACAAGGGCGCCGTCGAGGCTAAACGGGCGACGTGAGTTCAAAGCGAGCACGACATCGCTTTCAGATACTTGCAAATCGGTGCTCACAGGTGCACAACAAGCGCGCGCAGTGCGGGATATTCGTTGTAGGCGTCGGCAATCCGCCGACGCAAGGGGGCACTGGCGAAGATGACATCACGCGTAGCACGTCAGCTGTGCAAGCGTGAAAGTCGTCTTCGTCGCCGTCGTCACCGGCGCTCTAATGACCCAAGTCGGCACGCGGGTGGTAATCCGGACGCCACGAGTGCGTCCTCGAGGATTTTCGACTTGCCCGACTTGTAGCGAACGATGAAGTTGTACTCGACGAAGAACGAGAGCCAGCGTGCCATTCGCTGGCTCAGATGCGGCGACTTCGTCGCTGCTCAGTGCCAACGTCTGCTCCCCGAGCAGATG
Organism: Globisporangium uncinulatum; assembly: GCA_023333755.1. Classification (NCBI taxonomy): domain Eukaryota; phylum Oomycota; class Peronosporomycetes; order Pythiales; family Pythiaceae; genus Globisporangium; species Globisporangium uncinulatum. The sequence continues at coordinate 13,965 of JAASFJ010000647.1, forward strand.
GACACGGAACTTGGTCAGTGCATAGTGCATTACGAGAAGCTCTTTGTCATGGACGGGTAGTTGCGCTCATCCTACTTCAGCTTGTGCCCGTCGTCGTCGAACTGCATCAACGCGCACCTGATCGCGAAGTCGGACGCATCGCAGACCACGTGGGATGGCTTGGTCTCGTCCGGCAGCATCAGGATTGGCGCCGCAGCGAGGCTCTGCTTCGCTGCCTTGAACGCAGTGCTGTGCTCGGAACGCTAATTCCACTCGACGTCTTTCTTCAGCAGTGAGGAGAGCGGCTGGATGAGCGCGACGTAATCGCTTGTTACCTGTGAATGTAGTTCGAGAGGCCGAGCCACTGCTGAATGTCCGTCTGGCTCCTTGGCGTCGGCCACTCGAGGACCGACGCGACCTTATCTGGATCCGCGCGAACGCCATCACGCCCAACGTAGCAGCCTAGCACCGGAATCTCCGGCGCGCAGAAGAGGCACTTCTTCAAGTTCGCGTACGGCTTGTCCACGCGCATCACTTCAAATACTTGACGCAGGTGCCCGAGATGCACGTCAATATTGGAACGGCCGTCGGTTACACGGCTGTGAACTCAGATATCATCGAAGTAGCTCGGCGCGAAGTCACGGGGCGGGCGAAGCGCGTGGGAGACTATGCGGTTGAAAGTCGCAGACGCATTCTTCGGCTCCTGTGGCATGACAAGCCACTTCCAGAGCATGCCGCTGGCAGTACCGACGACAGTGAGCGCCATGTCGCTCTCGCGCATCAAGATCTGATAGAAGCTGTCGATCAAGTCGATGGCACCGTAGATCGTGCTGCGCGACATGGTGTCCAACACCATGTCCATCCTGGGGATCGGCGTCTGGGCCAGGATGGTCGCGTCATTCAGCTTGTTGTACGCATGGACGACGCGCCACCCGCCGGTCACCTTCTTGTCGCAGAACGTCGGACACGAGTTTGGAGTCGTGCTCTCACGGACGTGGCTAGCTAGGCGACGTCCGTCAAATAACTCGTCGATCGCCTGTACTTGATGGCGGGGAAGCGGCCACTGCCGCGTCACGCAGAACTTGGCACCGGGCACGAGGTCGATCTCGTGCCAGACACTGCGGTCGACTGGTAAGCAGGGTGGGATCTTGTCCGGAACACGTCGGAGAACACTTCCACAAGACTGGCGGCTGAGTTGCCCTTCCGGTGCAGTGCGTCAACCGACTGTGCGGCGGAGCGCCCGGCTCGAGCTGACTTGGGTTCGGCGCCGACACCAGTCAGAAGACATACTTGCTCCAGCTCGCCTTCGCGCAGCTCGCGAAGGAAGTGCTTCCACGAGATCACAGGAAGTGCAGTCAGCGAGTCCGCACTGCTCAGTGGACTCTCAAACTCGATGCTGTGCATACGAGTTGTCTTCTCCGCGAGCACTTGGAGAAAATTGACGCGTGTCGTGGCGACAACGGCCGATTGCGATGACAGACTTGCAGCGCCGCCTCTGCGTTTACGCTGCTGGCGCCTCTTCTTCCTCGATAACGACGAGTCGCTGCTCGTCGCTGAAGAAAAGTCATCGCTTGAGGAGCGTGACGACTAACTTGTGCTGACACTTGGACTCGATTGGGAACCCGCACCGGTCGCGGGTTCATGACGCGAGAGCCGTTGCTCGATCGCGCGTTCGCGTGGCGGAAGCCTCAGCTCAGCCGCGCTTCTATCATGCGGGAGTCTCTGCTCGACCGTCATATCTCGTTGCGGGAGCCGCAGCTCAATCGCTCTCGCGTTACGATGGAGCCCCTACTCAACCGCGTTGGAAACATGCGTCGCGTGTTCACAGACAACACAGTGAGAGTCTTTACTCGCTCGTTGCGTCATCTGTGCCGTGGACACCGAGTTCACGACAGCGACGTGCGGCCATTCCATTAACGTCGACTCGAGGTGCGCGAAGACAGCAAACACATCATAACCACGACTGCGCTCCACAGACCGAGTCAACCAGCCGATGTCTGAATGATATCTCATCAGCCAGGGCTTGCCGAGAATGCAGTCGAACGAGAGGTTCATGTCAGTCACACCGAACTCGTCCGAGCTGATGAAGCCATCGAACTCGCACGAAATCATCACAACGCGCGGTAGTATGCGGCGTGGTACACTGTCTGCGAGCTTCACAGCGAGCGCGCTCGGACCCTCGCGCACTCGCAAGTTCGGGGGTGGGAGATCGCGTAGACTGGCGGCGCGAACATAGCTGCTCGTCGCGCCGGTGTCGAGAAGCGCTCGCAGCGGTCGGCGCGCACCGGCGACGTGGTGACGTGGTGACGAACAACAATCAATCTCGAGTCGCCGTGCGAAGCGGTGGCATTTAGCCGTGGTGTTGCACTGAGAGGCTGGGAGGCGGATCTCCCAACGGACGACCCGGTCCTCCATTCTAGTCAGCAGGGCGCCTCGCCCCTACTGGCCCAGCTCGTTTGGGTGAGCCACAGCCTCGACGTCGGAAACTTCCAATGTCTCCACAACAGCGAAAACTGGCGAACAGCTCTCGCCCGCGCGATGACCAGAGCGACGGCAACGAAAGCAGACGACGGTGCGCGGAGCTTGAGTATAAATGAGATTCGGCGCGACCACCGCCGCGGCCATTGACGCCGTGGCCACTACCGACCACCATTCGGTCTAAACCCATCAGCGGACGACATCTCGTAGGCGTCGATCTCCATCGGCTCGGGTGCGTCGGCCCGAGTTCCCGACGTCAGCGTGCGTGCGCACGAAGCCATGACAGTCTAGATTTCGCGAAGGGTTGCAGCAAAAGCGACATCCTGGGACTCGGGCTTGTCCCGAGTCAGGCATTACTGCGTCGTGCCTTCTTTCATGCCGTGAATGAATACGTGAACTTGAGACGCCATGTCAATGGGCTTCGTGACGACACACGAGGCGAGGTGGCGTATCTTCTGCGCGAATTCGCGCGTGAACAGCTTGCCTTGTTTGAGGTCAAAGAACGCCGCGCGCATGCATGACGCGTCCTGGAGCTACTCGAACGCGAACCGTAAGTCGTCTTCGATGGACAGAAAGGTAGGAAACGCAAGCTCGTCCACGACAAGCTTCCCGAGAGCCCACTCCTTGGCCTTGCCGCTCAGGCGAGAGATCAGAAAGTTGACCTTCGAGGACTCCATCGCGATGTGTCGCGAGGAGATCGCGAGCTCGACCTCGCGAAACCAGCGACAGGGGGGAGCCCATCCTGTCTGGCTCCAGAGTAGATCGACGTCTCGATCTTGAAGACCTCGTTCTTGAACGACGCGAGAGTTGAGTGCTTAGAAAGCGCGTTGCCGAGCTCTTGCTGAAGGAACTCCTGAGTCGCCAGCCGTTGCGCATCGGCAGACGCTGTTCGCAGGAGGGTCTGGATGATGGACGGTCCCGCCTTCGCCGCGGGGCGATGAATGGTCTTCCACTCGATGAGGGTCAGGTGCGGAAACTGCTATGGTCCGAGGGTCTCGGTCGTCTTGATCTTGGTCTTTGAAGGGACGACAAAATGCTACCAGGTGTATCAGGCTGGCTGCTACTGAGGCAGCCGAGTGAGGATGAAGCTTGGGCGAAAGGGGGCAAATTGAACTCTGATTTTTTTGATCTTCAGCGGAAGCTGGAGCGGTGAAAACGCAGTGTCGCAATTCTGATTGGCTGAAATGGCACCACGAATACCATCTCAGCCAATGAGCGCCTGACCCGCAGCGCCTGTCTCAACTGTGACTGGCGCTAGCACCTACTGTAACTTCAATCGCATCAATCAGCGAAGATACGCTTAAAGTGTAACGGGGTACACTCGCCGAGGTTACCTGCCGTAACCTGGCTCAGCGGGACAACAGTCCGCGCAATTGCTGTGAAGCCAACCTCGTCGGCTGTGCCTCCCATTGGCTATTATTCAGGAATTTAGACCAATCAGTTCATTTAAGCTCACAGAGCCAATCAACAGTTTAGGCGACTTAGATTTAGTATTAGCATGCAAAATCCTAAGGTTCGCACCGATCGAGTGGGACCGCACTGAACCTCATAAGTATCACTCTCAATTTGGAGCCTAAACGCCCAAATCTTCCCTCGTCCGTCTCGTCCGACGGGAATC
>JAASFJ010000648.1:0-18037 GCA_023333755.1 Globisporangium uncinulatum
ACGACCGCAGGGCTACATGACGACGCCTCGCCGTGCAACGTGAGCGCCTTGATCCCGTGTCGCTTCTTGAACTTGGAGAGCCAGCCAGACGAGAACGAGAGCGCCTTCAGTCGCGCGCCGCCCTCTCCTTGACGCACGAGCCGATCTTTGATCTGCTGCGCCTTCGTCTGTATGGTGGCACCAGTGACGATTGGAAGTCGTAGCCGCTCGCACGCTGCCACCCATGTGATCAGCTCGTGCTCCAATGGGGTGCTCGCGACAGCCTGCTGAGTCTTCTGGTGAGGAGGAGCGAGGTCTCGAGCAGCCGCGCGGCGTTTCACGAGAAGACGAAGAGTCGATGTCGCAGGCGGACGAGCGAGCCCAAAGCGCGCCGCAGCCCACGCACAAGCGTCCTCTTGGAGCATGTCAGGGTGGGCTTGGTAGTGCAGGGGCAGCACTCGCTTCTGTTCCGTAGTAAGGCGTGTGCGTGTGGGTCGGGCTGGCATTGGTGCTCCTGTGCTGGTTGAGCTTGTGTGCTGCTGGCGCTTGTGTGCTACTGGCTTGAGTGAGTGGTGTGTCGTCGACTTGCTTGTGAATGCAATTAAGTGCGATTTGCTCACATATGACGGGGTATTAAATTTTTGAGGCCGCACTAGTGAGAGAGTTGCCTGTATCTCCATGCAACAATTATGGCTGGTGTCGTCTTTCACCTTTTAGTTAACAGAACAACAAGGCGGGAACAGTGGAAACAAGCCTTCTATTTATGAAGCGTTTATCATCAAGGTTCTTTATCAGAATCTGATAAAGATTCTGATAAAGGCATTTGAAACAGCAAAGATGGAGTCTGATACTGCCGGCTCCAGCCACCTCCAGATGTTTGACAGAGACGAGATCGTTACCCTTCTTCATAGAGCTGGAATTCTTTCAGACCAAAACGTTTCCAAACTGCATCAAAACCAAAAGGTAGGACTTCAGGATTCAAAGAATCCTTTCGCTGCGGGCATCGCTCACCCGCATTTGCGCCACGACCACTCACCCCTCGCTCGCTCGTATCACGGGCGTTCGCTGTAGCTAGTCGTCAGGCGTCTCGCTGCTGGCCCGGGAAGCTTGTTTTCGCGCTACTCGCTCGCTCGCCACGTAGCCAAGCCCTCCCGCCTCCACGCTCACGCGCCGCCAGGCTTACTCAAGAGCTCACTCGCTGTCGCTAACGCCGCGCGTCGGGTGGTGTTTTTTTGCTGCAAGTGCCGCGAGCGTCGTACTCGTGTCACTCGCTCTCTCGTCTCTTGGATGCGCACGAGAACGTCGCGAGTGCTGCACATCGCAATTTGTACAGAACATTCAACGCGGATCGTTAGTGTTTTGTCCTGCATTGATGGAAGGGGTTGCAACGCTGACACAGCAGCCGTTGTCGAGTAACAGCCGCTACTGTGTCAGCGAGTACCATGCCGTTGTCGAGGACCGTCCCTGCTTCAGTACGCTTCTTCCTCGCACTGCAGACATCTGACTGAGAGGAGCTCAAGGGCGTTACCTCAGCTCCATCGCTGAAAGTCGACTGCCTTATACATTTTTCAATATAAGAATCGACTTCGGTTTGGCCCCAGTTTAGGATCTGTTTGGACCCACTGAACTTATGCTAAACGTTTCGAGCAGTTTAGCCTATGTTTAGCTAAACGTTTCCACCTCCACTTCTGCATACACTTGGGTGCTTGTGTTCGAAACGCAACCAGTTTACGGGAGCGAATTACAGCAGGAACTGGACCTGGCTCGCGTCCTCTCGCGTCAGCCGGAGGATCTTCTTCTCCTTCAACTCAGCTGCGCTCGCAGCTGAGCTCGACGGCTCTTTGAGCGTCAGGAACTGGAACCGACACGTTTGAATCACTTGCTTGAGGTCAGCGCTCGCACCGCCACTCGATGACGGCGCACTCGCTGCTGCGGTCTTGAGGATGTCGAGCTTGTGTTCTTTCAGACACGACTGCTGCATCTTGAGCATCCCACCAAAGAGCCCCGCGTTGCCGCTGTTCCACCACCGGACGCTCCCGTCTCGCGCTGCGTACGACACGAGGATCTGGCCGTCGGCTCGGAACCCGAGCGCGGAGATCGCAGACGCGTGGCCATCCAGTACGCGCCACTTGGTCGCTGTCCGCAGGTCGTAGATGAGAATCACGGCCTCCATCGTCCCGATTGCGAGTCGCTGCGTGTCTTTGTGGAAGTCGATCATCGGGAACCGCCGGACGAGGTGGTGGAGACACCGCGTGCTGAGTTCGAGACACCGCTTGCGCCGCTCGAGCTTCGTTGGGTCGAGGCAGCACATGATCGTGTCGACCACGGCGGGGAGATGCCGGAACATGAGCAGGTAGTGCGTGTTGAGCAGCTCGGTGAGGTACAAGAGCACGCACTCGCGGAACGCGTGCGGCCGCTCATTGTTGTTCATCTCTTGCTGCAGCAGTGCGAGCACGAACGCCGACTCGCACGCGCCCAGTTCGATCAAGAGACTCAGCGACGCGTTGCTCCCGCCGTTCGCCAACACACGCGCGTTGCTCCCAAAGACAGGACTCGCACTGCCGTCTGGACTGCGCTGCTTCTCGCGCATGTCGAGCACGAGCAGCTGGACAATGAGCGACGAGAGGTCGACGAGGTGCGGCCGGAAGAGCATGAGGCCTTTCGTGAGCAGCTCTGCCGCGACCGCGCCCACGTGCTGCACTGGAGCTTTCAGCAAGTACACCAGCATGTCGCACACTTCACGGGCCCCAGCAGGTGAGATCTCACCTGGGTAGCACGTGCCCAGCATACTCAGCAGAATCACGAGCGAGCCAAGGCGTGCGACCACGAGCGAGAAGTCGATCATTGTCGCAGGCGACAAGCCGTTGAGCTTGCTGCCCGTGTCACTCTCGAGCCGGACGATCTCAAAGTGGAGCTTTGCCGAGTACTCGGCTGTCAGTGCACTGCGAGAACTTGCCGGCAAGCGCTTGATCACGCCGTTGAGCAGAGCGCGGGCGGCGAGCTGCGTGTAGTCGCACTCGTTAAAGCCAAAGCTTGCGAGGTACTCGAGCGCTGGTTCGCGGAAGTTGGCCACGTAGTCGGGCAGGACGACCGAGTGCTGCGTGATGAGCTGACTCCAGAGCACGTGGAACTCCTCCTTGTTCTTCGGCGACGATGGCAGCGGAGGCGACGGCGACAGGTTCAATGCGCCGCCGGTCGCTTTCGAGTACTTGTGCTCCATGAGGTTCATGCACAGCGACACAATGCCAAGCGCTAGGTTCGCTGACAGCGCAGACGAGTGCTGCCAGTTGCGTGCGAACGAGCTCTTCTTCTCGAGCAACGCGTGGGTCCCAGGCGAGAGCAGGCGCGGAGTCGACTGCTCTGTCGCCACACCCTTCCACGGAACTGGGATCGTCAACGCCCCAGACCGGCTGTCGATCAGCGCACACGAGTACGGGAGCTCCGGAGCGTCGATGCCGAGGAGCTCGCGACACGCGCGGTCGATCTCTGGCGACGCTCCCCACGACAGCAGGAACGACAGCAGCAACAGCTCGATCGAACCGATCGCGTACGGCGACGTCGGTTGCCCTGGTGAAGGTGGAAGGGCGGCGTTTGCACAAGAGAGGCCGTAGAAGTACGCTTTCCAGCTGCTCTTGATGTGCTCTGCACTTCGAATCACCGCAAACTTGAGCAAGTGCACCGACGCATCGCCGATCCACACCTCGGTGCTACCCACGAGCCCTGTCGAGTGTGGCGACGTTGGAGCCATCGTGCTGTCGTCCGCACAACTCGCACCGCCATCGCCCAGCAACGCAGCAGGAACGGACCGCTCAAGGATCCCTGTGTCCGTGTCCCACACGTACACCATGCGATCGTCGCACTCGACGAAGAGCAGTCCCCGTTCGAGATGCCATCCGAGGTCACAGACCGCGTCGTTGTGCTCGCTCAGCTCGAGAATGCACTCCCACTCGACCAAACATCGCCCTTTGAACGACGACGACGACTGGGTACCGCGAGCGCTCGGGTGATAGCCGTAAACTGGAGCGTACAGCGTGACTTTCCAGTCGACGCCGACAGTCGCGACGAGCCGATCGGGTGCGACACTCGACAGACTCCCGCCAGTGTCACGTAGTGGAGAGACCGCAATGTCCTGGATGGCGCCACGGTGCTTGCGGAACTGCTGCAACACGATTGCTTCGCACACGAAAGAGGACGCGACAGGACGCACCGCGAGTTCCACGACACGCAGCACGCCGTCTTCGCCGCCAGTGAACACCATGAAGTAGAGTGCAGGAGACGCGCCCGTGCTGGCACTGGACGTGACGTTCGGGCTGCACGGGGCCGACTGTGCTGACGCGCCTGCGCTTGCCGTTGAAGAGTTTAACGCCGCACTCATGTGTCGGCTTGACCAGCTCCGACGCTGGGCTGGCGCGGCAAAGCGCGAGCGGTAGAACGGGTTCTTGTCCGTCGCGAGCACTGACTCCTCGGCCGGAATGCCTCGCTTCCACGTCTTCGCCTTCCTCGCCGACATGTAGATCCCGCCGCTCACACCACTGCTTGGCTCGTTCTGGCCCGAAGCCACCGTGCTTGCTCGTATGAGCGGAGTCGGCGGCAAAGACAGCCCGAGCGCGTCAGCGGACGCTGCTGGGCTCGGTGCCACCCACGTACAATGCGCGATCGCTGTGACGCCTCCAGTATGACACGGCAAGACCACCAACGTGCTGGTTGTGCTGCCTGGCTTCTTCCTCCCGAGCAACTCGACTTCCACACTGCCGTCCGAATACCCTCTCGCCAGCACCGGCACGTCCATGAGGTACTGTGACGACACGTCTGCGGCCGAGCCAACAAATGTCGCGGACGCTCGGCGTGGCAGGTCCTGTGGCGGCGACGACGCGCGTGCGATCGCCGCGCCAAGAGCCGACGCCAACGCTGTCGGCACGGGACTCTCTGTGCCGCTACTGCTAGCTCTCGCCACTGCACCACCCGATCGGGGCCTCGCGGGCCCGCTTTCGCTTCTACTTGCTCGCGTCCGCCGCTTGCTGCGTCGTCGAATGTCGTCGAGCCAGTGTGTGGCTCCAGAGCCCTCTCGACCGAGCATCAAGTGTGCGATGCGGATTTTCCGCTGGTCGCCATCCGTGGGCTCACCACGCGCACCATCATCGTCATACGGATGGGACGTCGGCTGAAGGCTTCGAAAGCCGTCGGTGAACGAGTGGAACTTGACGTGCTCGTACAGATGCACTGGGAACGCGTGTGGCTTGGTCATCCGTGGGGGAGAGACGCACTTGGTTGGAGGCACGTCCCAGAAGCCGACGCTGCCACGCTTGCACACGTGAATCAGTCGCGTCTGCGACAACGACGGCGAGAGCGGTGACGACGGGATGAAGACACTGCCAGCAGACTGGACACACGCCGTGAACCCTGCAGGTGACATCGTTGCGTCGCCGTCTGCAACCGCCAGTCGCTGCCGCCAGACGTTGGTCTTCGCTTCGTCCTTCCCGCAGCACTCGCACTGGTGCATGTACGCAATGTACTGGCTCTTGTCGATCGCTGTGAGGCTCTTGAAGTTGCTGCGCGGCACGAACTGGTCCTGGTCTTTCGTAAAGATAAAGAGCTTCCCAGTGCCGCTAGCAGCGCTCCCGCACGCTGCGAACCGGAAGACGTGGCCCGTGTTCGTCCAGAGCATGACGTGGTTGTCCGTCACGAACTCGCCATGTTCCCACCACACGGCTTCGCTTGCTGTCTCGCTGCGGTCCTTCTTGTTGTATCCCAACAGCGACGTGGGTGGGATGTTGCAGCTGCCACCAAAGAGCCTCGGTTTCGCTTTGCTGTACGGCCTGTGGCGAGGCGACGAGCCGGCCCCGCCACTACGTTCGAGTCCGTCGATCTGGCAGAGCCACTTGCGCTTGAGCACGGCCCACTTGGTCTTCCAGATGAAGAGAAGGAGCGACGAGTCGGCCGAGAGGCGCACTGCGAGTGGGAAGTAGCTGCTCTTGATCGACCGCATGAGCGCCGTCTGGGGGTTCATGTGGTCGCCGTCTTTCAGCGACGTGCTTTGGGAGCACGTAATGTCGTCCGCGTCGTCGGCCCACGACACGAGCCAGCAGCTCTCTTGGATCCACTGGAAGCTTCCAGTGGCCGCCCCACCTGACGTTGTTGTTGAGACAGTCCGTGGCTTGGCCCACAGGAAGCACTTGACGAGCCCTTCAGCTCCGAGCGAGACGACGAGCGAGTCCCAGACCTGCGTCGGGTGGTAGCCAGCTGCACTGAACGACCTGCTTGGGTGGTTCGTACTCGTGGTCGTCCCATTCGGGACCGACAGTCCACTGAGTGACGCCGACGAGCAGCTGGGGGTCCCAGCCGCTGCGTTCTCGCTGTGGAGCCCACTCTTTGCACTGCTGGCGGTGGCTGCGAGTGGGTACTGCTTTAACACGGTCCCTGCATACGCGCCAGTGCTCTTGAACGCCGGCATCTTGAGTTCTCCGACCGCAATGCTCCGTCGGATCTGCTCTTGCGCCGTGTCTATACAGTAGAGCAACTGCATCTTCCACGTATCCAGTACCATCATCCGTGTCGATGCCGAGTACACCATCGCGTACCGCTGGTTGCAAAACATCTCGAGGCCTTGAACGGGCGCCAGTTGCGTGGCAAGCGACGCACTCGCACTCGAACACGCGCCGTTCGGGAGCTGCCAGCGAGCGACGCTCCCGTCCCGTGTGATCGATACCACGACGCTCTGGCCCCACTCGTCTGTGCCGCTCACGATCCCTTGCACTGGCTCCACCTGTCGCGCTTCGTGCGCAAACACGAGCAGATTCACCTGTACCACTTGGGTTTGCTCAAAGAGCCAGTAGAGGACCACGCCGTCGACTGTGCCGGCGAACACGCACACTTGGAAGCGCGGCTCGTCGCTGTCGTCGTCATCATCGACGATTTGGATCTGCAGCCCTGCAAAGTCCGCCGTGCCGCTGCTGCTGCTTTTTGGCCGCCGGAAGGAGGACGGGTTCGCACTCTTCATACTGTCGATACTCTGACTGGTGCTGGTACTGGTACTGGTACTGTTGCGGCGCACGAAACTCGCGTGTGTGGTGTTCGAGTTCTGACTCGGCTGAGACAGTGGCAAGTGCAGAACGTGGACGCAAGAGACAGCGACGCGTGGGCGCTCGCCCCAGAGGACGAGCGGCACCACCACTTCCTGCTCGTCCGCCGCCGCTGCCAATGCGGACTGGGCGGCGTCCCAGTCTCCAAACGGTGGTGCCTGCTGGTAGTGCTGGTGGGCGTGCGTCTGCGCCTGCTGGTCGTTTGGCAACGCGCCGACAGAAGACGGCTTCTTGAGAAGCGCGGGCGCGTACCCGCTCGTCGCCGTCCAGCTCATCGGCGGCAGTCACGCACGTGTGAGAGTAATCGATCTTGTGCTTGTTACAAATTGGTCAGAAAGCGCCGTACACAGTGCACGACATTTTGTTATTATTCAGTCCTGCGCGTGGCTTTCCGTGGCGAAGCAGCGTGTTTGTATAGTTGACGACGAATGCGAGGCCGTTCGAATCATGTCGAGCAAACACGCACGAGCGAGTCGAATCCTTTACATTGAAGTTGGCTTCAACTTGCATTGCGAGCGAGTCGATCCTCTTCAGCACCAGAGGTATGCAGCGCCCATGCAGCGCCCTCAGCAACCACCACCACCACTATAGAGAACATGGTCAAGTATTTAACTTCTTGACCTTCATGGTGTTGAGGGTTGGGAGCCCACGCCAAAACGCCATCCAGGCGTGCACCTATTTCCAACACGTCTACGAAACTGCTCGCCTGTTGCCGCCGCTCACTCAACTCAACTCGCACACACCCCATACACACCCACATCCCCACACGTGCGTGTGTGCACGGTAGCAAGGGGGAGATGGCGGCGTCGCAACAGTTTGTCCGTCTCGAGACCGAGGGCCTTGCGTCCACCACGGGCATCGTCCCTTCCGCCGCCCAATCACCGCCGCCACTGCCGCCGCCCACTTTCTTCGCTCGCGTCCTTGGGTGGAACCGCGTCCGCAGCATCCCTGGTCAAGAGCTCACTGGCGCAGACGAGGCCGCTGCATCAGCCGCCGCTGACGCGTCGTCGTCGCCCATCAAAAGCCGCGTGCTCTTTCTCAACGACGTGCGGCGCACGCGCGAGTACGCGAATTACATTGCGCACAAGTATGACGCGCTGCCGTACGGTGGGAACTCGGTGCGATCGTCCAAGTACTCGGCACTCAATTTTCTCCCCAAGTCGCTCTTTGAGCAGTTCCGACGCATTGCAAACTTCTACTTCCTCGTCATCTCGCTCCTCCAGCTCTGCACCGACCTATCGCCCACGAACGAGTACTCGACCGTCGGGCCGCTCGCAATCGTCCTCTTTGCGACCATGGTAAAAGAAGGGCTGGAAGACCGCGTGCGGCACCACCAGGACACGTGCGTGAACCACCAAAAGGTCGAAGTGCTCGGAGCCACGCCAGAGCACGCAACAGGCGACAAAACGAGTGGGAAAGTGACGCAACAGCCAGCGGCGCTCGAAGCTGCAAACGCAAGTACCGGTACAAGTACCGGTACTGGTCTCGAGTCTTTTCAGCCAGTATTTTGGAAGAACGTCCGTGTGGGCCACATTGTCAAAGTGTACGACAAGGAGCAGATCCCCGCTGACCTTGTTTTGCTCTTTTCAAGCCACGATGCGAGCGAAGCCATGTGTGAAACGTCGAGTCTCGACGGCGAGTCGAACTTGAAAGTGCGGCACTGCGTCAAGTGGCGTCCTCACGGTGTCGTGCCGGAGACCGCTATGAGCTTTGGCCGCAGTGTGCACGCTGAGATCCGGTGCGAACTCCCGAACAAACGCCTCTACAGCTTCGACGGCGTCCTCCGGATAGCGTACGCGAGCGACGAAGCGAAACGTGCGGCTATGGAGCGTCACGAGCAGCTGCGACCGTCCGGACTGGACACCAAGAAACCTGCGACGTCATTCGACAGCGACGAGCTCCCGATCAGCATTGAGAACGTCCTATTGCGTGGGATGAAGCTCTGTAACACCAAGTGGGTCGTCGGCGTCGTTGTCGGTGCTGGGAACGACACGAAACTCGTGCAAAACATGAAAGCGATCCCGTCCAAGTTCAGTCGGCTCGACCACACGGCGAACCGGTGCATCCTGCTCATCTTCGCAGTCCTCTTTGGCGTCTGCGTCATCAGCTCAATCCAAGCGGCCATCTTCTCGCACTCAGTGTACGCACGCGAAGGCGTCGTAGGAGCGGTCCCAGCGACCGTCAGCGACTTCTTCGAGGCGTGGGTCACGTACTTGATCCTGTACAACAACATGGTCCCGATCTCGCTCTACATCAGCCTCGAAGTCGTCAAGTGGTACCAGGCCCGACGGATTGAGAACGACCCCAAGTTCCGGTGTGCAGACAACGGCCGCGGCGTCACGGCCCGGACGTCGAACGTGAACGAAGACCTCGGACAGATCAAGTACATCTTCACAGACAAGACCGGGACGCTAACAAAGAACCAGATGCTGTTCAAGGTGTGCAGCATTGGCGGCGTCATCTACGACGGGTCCGACATGCACCTGCGTCGACTCGCGAAGGCAGCAAGCGCCGGCCTGGCTGCCACGACAGCCACGACCACTGGCTCGTTCTCACGGTTCCCCATGAGCGGTCCGCCGTCGAGTGCGAGCTCAGGCGCGAAGCACCCGTCGTCCGGCCGCGAAGGCTCAGAAGGCCGGCGGGTCGTGAAGCAAGCGTCGCTGTCGGAGAAAGACGTGCGGCCGTACCACCACCTCTTGAGCATGGTCGAGCACCCGACACGGTTCACAGGGAAAGAGCAGCACTCGCTCGAACTCGCGCGGCCGTTCTTCCGCTGTTTGCTGCTCTGCCACTCGGCATCCGTGGCGATCGAAGAGAACGCCCGAGCCGCAGCTGGGCGAGGCGACGACCAGTCCTCGAGCTCGACAAAGATGGGCTCAGAAGCGCTCCGACGCGTGGGTGGCGCGAACTCGCTCAACGGCTCGCTCGAAGCGGCCGACGCGTTCCCGTGGACGAGTGCGCTGCCGTCGCGGTTCGAGCGCAAGTACTACGGGTCGTCGCCGGACGAAGTCGCGCTCTTGAACGCAGCGATGGAGTTCAACTGCGTGTACGAAGAGCGCGAAGGCGACGTGATCCGGATCAAGCTCTTTGGCCAGTCCGAGACGTACCGCTTGCTCGCACTTAACGAGTTCGACAGCACCCGCAAGTGCATGTCCGTGGCCGTCCAGCAGATCTTCTCGTCGGTTGCGGACGACAACGGCGTCGACGACCCGGACAGACGAGAGCCACACCTCCTGCCAGCAGCAGCACCGTCGACCCAACGACGACGACAGCACGACCAGAACGCTACGGTGGCAGCAAAAGAGGAGACGAAAGACAGCCTCGCCGAGCTCGAGAAGGCGCTCGCGAGCGACATGGATGAGCCAAGCGAACGCAACTCGACGGACGCCGACGACATCCTCGTCTTCTCGAAAGGCGCCGACACGGTCATGTTTGCGAACGCTGCGAACGCACAGGACATTAGCAAGCTTGGGCTCCACGTGCACTACTTCGCAGCGATGGCGCTCCGGACGCTCCTGCTCGGGTTCAAGACGCTCTCAAAGGTCGAGTACCAGGCGTGGAAGAGCGAGTACAACGCTGCACGCAAGTCGCTCTCGGACCGCGAGCACAAGTGTCTCGAGGTCGCCAAGAAGATCGAGACGGCCATCTATCTCCTTGGCGCCACAGGTGTTGAAGACCTCCTCCAAGACGGCGTCCAAGAGTGCATCCACGAACTCACGCAGGCCGGCGTGAACATCTGGATGCTCACGGGCGACAAGGACGAGACCGCGATCTCCGTTGGCCACATGTGCGGGCTCATTGGCGAGCGAAGCAAGATGATCATCATCAAGGGCAAGACGAAACAGGACTGTCTCGACGAGATTGCGAACGCAAGGCGGAAGCTCAAGCGTGAAGGTGTCTGGGTCCCGGGCGTCGCGACCCGGAACATGTCGCTCGTGATCAACGGTGAGGCGCTCGAGTTCCTGCTCGCGGACGCTGTCGTACCGCCCCAACGAGAACGAGCGAACCTGCCGACAGTCAGCAGCGTCCCCAAGCTCGACGTGCACGGTGACGAGCCAGGCAACGACTCGGCGTCGACAAAGTCTGCCGGCAGTTTGCCTCTCCAGTTCCCGGCCACTCGGCACCACCACCACGACGCGAGTCCGTCTTCGACGCATACGACAGGCCGGAACCAGCACGTGACGTCGTCACGACACGGCTCGACACGCGCGTCGCTACCGGAGAACAGCGTCCCGGTCTCGTCGCACCAGCTCTTCATGGAGCTCGCGACCCAGTGCACGTCTGTCGTTGCGTGTCGCCTCAGTCCGATGCAAAAAGCCCAGGTCGTCGGGCTCATGAAGTCCGCGCCCGGCTCGCCACTCACGCTCGCAGTAGGCGACGGTGGGAACGACGTGAGTATGATCCAAGAAGCGCACGTCGGGATCGGGATCTACGGCCACGAAGGCATGCAAGCCGTGCGAGCGGCGGACTTTGCGATCGCGACGTTCCGGAACCTCTCACGCTTGCTGCTCGTGCACGGGCGGTGGAACCACCGACGCGTGGCGCACGTGATCCTCTTCTCGTTCTACAAGAACATGGCGCTCATGGTCACGCTCTTCATTTACTCGCTCCGGAACGCGTACTCGGGCCAGACGCTGTACGAGTCGTACTTGATGGTCGGCTGGAACGTCATGTACACGCTCTTGCCGATCTTTGTGCTCGGGATCGCAGACGAAGACATCCGGGACTCGACTGTGCTCCAGCATCCGTACGTCTACCGCAGTTCGTTGAAGCGGAGTGAGCTGAGCATCAAGCGGCTCGCTCTCTGGGTCCTCAACGCGCTCTTGCACTCGGTGCTCGTCTTCTTCTTTGCCACGAGCGCTCTGAGCGGTATCTCGTCCACTGACGGCCACGCGAACGGTCTCTTCACGGACGGCACAGTCGTGTACGGCGCCTTGGTGATCACTGTGACGCTGCGTGCGAGTCTCACGATGCAGCGGCTGCACCGGTGGGGGCGGTTCCACTACCTCTCGCTCTTTGGCGGCTTCACAGCGTACCTCGTCTTCGTCGCCGTGTACTCGCACACGTACGGTGTCTTCACAACGTTCGACGTCTTCCGCGACTTCTACGGCGTCGCTGGGATGCTCTTCCTCTGCCCCACATTCTGGTTGCTCCTCTTGTTCACGACCGTCGCAGCGTTCGCCCCGGACGTCGCGCTCTTGTACCTCAAGCAAATGTACCTACCATCGAGCAACGACATCATCCAAGAGATCGACAGCGGCCTTGGCCACGCAGGCGCGACGTTCGACGCCGCTGACTTCTCGATCGCAAACCTGCGTGGGACCAAGTTCACGACCGACGACACGTCGAGTCGCTTCGACGACCCGAGCCAGTCGTTGGCGACAGTGCCGAGCGGCCGGTCCGAGCTCACAGCGTCGCTGCTGGACGGCGAGTGGAGCCAGAAGTTCCGCGACTTTGACTGCCCGACCGAGCACGACGAGCTCTCGAAGCAGCTGGTTGCGCTCCAGCGCGAACTCGCGCAAGACATTGGTCTCCCGGACCCGATGCTAAACGAAGACGACGCGCAGAGCTCCCGGGCGCTCAACGTGCAGCCGAGCGTCCACCCGCTCACGCTCGAGTTCATGGGTGAGGAGCACCAGACGCTCGAGAGCGAGTACGAGCTCACGTTTGCGCTCCGTGAGCGGCTCCGGATCATCTTTTGCCTCAAGATCCTCGCATGCGTGATCCCACTCTACGCGCTCTACGAGTACTTCTTAGAGAACGAAGCGTCGTACGTGTGGATCCGCACGGGGTTCTTCATCTGCGACGTCGTGTACATGCGCGTGGCCCGGACAAGGGTCTTTATCGAGCACTACCAGAGCGCGATTCTGCTCCCGTACTGCGCTGTCGGCATGGCGCTCACGCTCACGATCTCCGACACAGGCACGTTCGCGGCCGCGCTGTACCCGATCGGTCTCTTTGTCGTGATCCGCGTCAAGTTCTTGTACGCGCTCTTGCTCTCCGTGTACAACTGCGCGTTCTACTTGCTCGCTGACAAGATTGGGATCAAGAGCCAGGGGTCGCAGGACGTTCCGGACCTGCTCCTCTTTGCGCTCTACTTGGCGTTCGTGATCACGTTTGGCGCGTACTCGTGCTACTCGCTCCAGATCACAATGCGTCGGGACTTTCTCCAGAGCCGCTCGCTCTTGCTCGAGCAGAAACGGTCGACACAGATCCTCAAGAACATGCTCCCAGACCACGTGGTCCAGCGCATGCAGAAGGGCGACTCGCTCATCAGCGAAGACGAGAAGGACGTGACGATCCTCTTTTGCGACATTGCGGACTTTGCGTCGTTCGTAACGCGGTTCGCGCCGACGGAAGTCGTGTCGCTCCTCGACCGCGTCTACTCGCTCTTTGACCAGATCTGCACCAAGCACGGCGTGCGCAAGATGGAGACAGTTGGGAAGACGTACATGGCCTGTGCAGGGCTCCAAGGGAAGGACCGGGGGAGGGAGGCTGCACTCCGAGCTGTCTCCATGGCGATCGACATGCTCGCGACGCTCGATAAGTGCACGGCCTCGAACGGCCACGGGATCAAGCTCCGGATCGGCATCCACTCGGGCCGCGTCGTAAGCGGCCTCGTCGGCATGAAGAAGCAGCAGTTCTCGCTCTTTGGTGACACAGTCAACACTGCGTCTCGGATGCAGTCGACTGGCGTTACAGGCCGGTGTCAGATCTCGCAGGTCACGTACAAGAAGCTTGCCGGCCACTTTAGCTTTGAAGAGCGCGAGATCGAAGTGAAAGGCAAAGGCACCATGACGACGTACATGGTCGGCGAGCCCCTCAGCGAGCTCGCGCGCATGGCCGTGCTCGGCCAGCTCGAGCACATGGTCAAGCGCGAGTCGATCTTCCTGTCCGAGCCTGTCGGCGGCCGTCGGGCGTTCGAGACGGACTTTATCAGCGTCACGCGGCACAAGCTCGTGCAGCGCGCGAAGAAGCGGTGGGCTCAGTACGACCCGATCCGGCTCCTCCTCGGAGCGCCGCCATCGACGCAGTCCGTCGGCAAGGCTGCAGGTGGGAGCTCGAGTGCGGAAGAAGACATGCTCGCCGAGATCCGCGCGTGGCTCCTGTCGTTCAAAGAGGACGAGATGGAGCGCAAGTACATGGAAAGCACGCTCGCGGACCGCGTCGAAGGCGCGCGCACGACGCTCTTCCTCCTCGCGCTCTACGCCTTCTTCACGTGCATGCGCGACCTCACGCTCGAGCTCCTCCAGCCTGCGTATGCTGACGCGGACGCGCGCATCTCGGCGTCTACGTACGTCGCGATCCTGCTCATCCGGAGCGTGTATGCGGCCGCGACCGTGCTGCTCGCACGCCGAGCCCGCGCCGAGTTCCCCGACTACTCGGAAGTGAAGCTCCGGAACGTGCTCGTCGGCGAGTACCTCGTCGGTCTCTGCTGCTTTACTGTAAGCGAAGCGCTCCTCTGGCGCCTCAACTACGTCATGGAGATCGACACGTCGCCGCGGTACGTGAACCTGTGCCTCGACATTGTGCTCGCGATGTTTGTCGTCTCGAACGGCGGCTCGATTCTCCACCGCCACACTGTTACGTTCAACCTCCTCGCGCTCGCGATCGTGACGGTCACGAGCCTCATTGGCTTGGACGTGTTCCACCAAGACGCGCGCCAGTTCAACTCGAACTTCAAGACGAGCTACCCGATCGTTCTCACGTACTTGTCCGTGATCACGAACTTTGTCGCGTCCAACAATGTCGAGTTCTTCACGCGCCGGCAGATCTGGCTCAAGACACGGACGCAGATCGAGACAATGAACGCTGACCGGCTGCTGTACCAGATGCTCCCAGCGGCGGTCGTGATGCGGCTCAAGGAAGGCGAGACCGTATGCGACCAGCACCAGCAAGTCGGCATCCTCTTCTCCGATATCAAGGGCTTCACGTCCATCGCTTCGCAGGCCGACACAGCGCAGGTCGTGAACATCCTCGCGTCGCTCTTCTGCGCGTTCGACAAGCTCACCGAGAAGCACGGCGTGTTCAAGATGCAGACGATCGGCGACGCGTACGTGATCGTGTCGGGTCTGCCGTACGTCGACATGAGTCTCGGACCAGTGCTGGGTGGGGCGACAGGGGGCGGCACTGGCTCGGGACCTGCTCGAGGAGCGAGCAGCCGGGTCCTGCCGCTTGGGACGACGATCGACGCGAGACTTGTGGGTATGGACCGAGGCGGGGCGACGTCCACCACGACTCGAAACGCTCTCGCTCGTCGGAGTACACTGAAGCACAAGTTCCAGATGCACATCCGGAGCCACATCCGGGACCTCTTGGCTATGGCCCGCGATATGCACAAGGAGGTGTGCAAAGTGCAGGACCCAAACACGGGCGAGCGCTTGCAGATGCGCATTGGGATCCACGTTGGCAACATCATTGGCGGCGTCATTGGTACGACGACGCTCCGGTACGACATGTGGGGCCCGGACGCACTTACCGCGAACGAGCTCGAGTCGAACGGCGTGCCAGAGAAGACGCTCGTGAGTCCGATCGTGATGGAAGTCGTCAAGGGCATGCCAGACATCCGGTGCACGTTCCACAAGAAGGCGGCGTTCACGAACGTGAGTCTCATGGACACATACTTGGTCGACTTTGTGGAGCCACTGAGCGAGCGCGAGCGGGCGAGTGGGATGCACGTCGGCTCGGGTCTGATCGGCCGTGTGAACGCTGACGGCGACGGCGACTCGCCCAAGAGCACCAGTGTGAGTTCTCTGGCGCTCCCAGACGAGCCAGGTGTGGTCCGGCCCAGCTCGGCAACGCCGACACCGAGCGTCGGCCTCGCTGGGATCCGTGCGTCGTTGGCCCAGCAGTCGAGTACCCGGTCGATCAGCGGTGGCGGACTGTCGGGCAGTATGCGCAAGGTCGGCGTTGCTCTCCCGGCTGCGATCGCGACTAGCGGGCTGCTGTCGGCGGGGCGTACGATGAGTTCACGGAAGCTGCCGCTCGCAGACCCAACAGCTGACAAGATGCCGCCGACGACGAGCAGCCGGCCCCACGGACAGTTGGGCAGCAGTAGCCTCGAGCGCATGAACACGCTCAACACCCTCGACGACAACGAGCACGTCTAAAGAGAGGGAGAGAGTTAGCTGTACGGTAGGTAATCCACTTAAGTCCGTCTCTGACCTCCCTAGTCCTGGATGTACGGGAACGACTGGAAGTCGCGGTAGATAAGTGCGCCGTGGCGGTCAAAGTGCGCAGCGCGGTAGCACCGCTCGCAGAAGAACATGGGGTCCGAGATCCCGAGCCGGTCGCCGTAGCAAACGAACTTAGCGCTGTACTGCTGACAGATAAAGCAGCTGCGCAGTGCGCGAAAGAGCGGGTTCGGGAGCCGGAGCGGGAACGCGTCGCAGCTGCTCGGCGCGTCTAGTTCGTGCGGCAGCCGCGCGTCCCGGAGCCGGAGCAGGTGCTCGCACTCGCCCTGGTGGATGTATACACCCGGCACGTCGACCTGGAGCGGCAAGTCGCGGAACGCAGTGGTCTCGAGCGCTGCAGACGCACTTAACGCAGCGTCCCCGTACTTAACGCGTCTCGAAGGCGACGCTTGGACCCACGCCCGGATCTCGTTTGCGTAATCCACGAGCTCGGGCCGGCGCCGGTCGGCGTAGAAGCGGCCGCCAAAGTACACGAGCTTCGAGTCGCGCGCGTGGTCGCTCAAGCGCTGGTCGAACGCGCACACAACGAGGTCGATTACGTCAGCGAGCGTCTGCGACTCGCGCACGAGAAACGACTGCGTCTTGGCCGGGTCTTTGCTCGGGTGCAGCACGTCAAGCCAGAGGACGAGCTCGTCGTCGCTCGCCTGTCCGTCCATTGGGGTGGCTGCCACGTCGATCCCACGGGCGAGCAGCAGCGAGTTCTGCTGCTCTGTGCTGCGTGCGTGTGCAGCAGCTGCGTCCTGTCGCTCTTGCTGCAACCGCAGCTGCGTCGTGTCGTCCCCGCCTTCAGTACTACCGCCATTCGCGCCAGTAGCTGCAACTGGCTCTAATGCTGGCGCTGGCCGCGCAAATTCAAAGCACGTGTGCGTCTTCGTGTCGCCCATCGAGCGCTTCTGCTGCAATGCGCGCGTCTTTGGTGTGAACGTGGCTGCAAACTCCTGCAGCCGCGCACTCGGCGCACGCGCAGCTCGCAGCGTTTCAGCAGCTGGGAGCGTCGCGAACACGTCGAGGAGCTGGTCCTGGCGCCGGCGCTGGGAACGTTCGCGGCGCCGGTGCTTACGGCGCCCACTTGTCGCCTCATCGCTCTCGTCGTCGCTGCTTAACGCGCTACCCTCGTACAGAGCCCAGCGTGCGGCGGCGCGCGCACGACGCAGGCGCTGTGCGTACGGCAGCGAGGCTTCGAGGGCCGCTGGCTCGAGCGCGTTCCAACGCTGCAGAGCGCGGTAGACCGCAGCATCCACCGCCTGCTCGAGCGGCGGCAGCGCCAGGTCGTCTGTGCTGATGTCCACTCCGTCACTGCTATTGTCCTGGCTGGTCTGCAGCAGCGGCGGGAAGAGCGTGGCGAATGCGCTTCGTTGCTTGCTTGGTGGCGCCATTTGTAGCTTTACAAATTTAGCTTTGCAAGGTATCAAAGTATCAAGAGTATTAAGTCTGTGTACTGATATAGTATAAACGCTGCTCTGAAGTGTACCTTTTATACTCAAATCGGGGTCGAATCTGGTAAAAAAGATACACTCTGAGACTGACTGTGTACAAACCATACTGAAATCGAGTATAACTGTGTGTATTTCGTCTTTTGAGCCAAAGTCGATACGCTGAGAGAGTTCGTGTACATTTCCTAATAAAACCAAGCTACACCGTGTGTACACTCCTGGTCAAAACAATACGGACACTCACTTTTATCACTTTAACTTGTGAACCAGTGATCGGATGCTCACGCTGTTTGAGTATGTGATGCATGTCGATGAAAGTCAATAGATCGAGTCGAAGAGCGACAAAAAAGTG
>JAASFJ010000649.1:0-18035 GCA_023333755.1 Globisporangium uncinulatum
CCGTACTTAGTCTTGGACAACCCGTACTTATCGTCGTTGTCGTTGTCGTCCTTGTCGTACTTTGGCTTTGACGAACCGTACTTGTCGTTGTCGCTCTTGTCGTACTTGGTCTTAGACGAACCGTACTTACTGTCCTTGTCGTCTTTATCCTCCTTGCCGTACTTGTCGTTCTTGTCGTTGCTGTATTTCTCATTTACGGGATTGTGGTCCGGCTTCGAGTCGTAAGGGGAGCTCGTCGGCTTGTAGGCCGGTCGAGCCGTTGTACTCGCAGGGTACGCCGGTGGGGTGGTCTCGTAGGCCGGTCGAGCCGTTGTACTTGCAGGATACGCTGGTGCCGTCGTCACGTAGCTGTCACGCTTCGTCTCGCTCGCATACGGACTAGCGCCAGTCTCGAGCGCGCGTTCAGCACCAAGGTTCTCGCCCCCGAGCTTCTTCAGCAACGCCTCTTGTTCCGCTTGCTGTCTCGCGATTTCAGTGGCCACGATGTCCTGAGCGATGAGCGATCGCTCACCATCAGTGCTCACCGCGGCAGCGAGCTCAGCCGACTGCTGTTCGGCTTGAACTGCGTGCACGACCATCTTGCTGAGGTGGTTCTTTCGACGATGTGCTGGGAGGAAGGACGACGAAGCTGAGGATGTGGGAAAGTGGGATCTCTTTCGCGAATGACAAGAGTCGCGCTTGGCAGAGCAAGCAGTGCATTGTCAATGCGAGGAGAGGGCGGGCGTTGAAGGGCGTTGAAGGACCGGTCGCGAGTGAGTGGCGTTTCCCACGAGACGCCGACGGCCTGGAGGCCGCGTCTCGACGTGCATCAGGATTTGGAGATCGGAGCGTGGGGACTCCTTCAGTTCCGACTGCGACCTGCCACTCCCTCCCTCTTTCTTTGCCCGTGTGTGTGAGATGCTTCAGATTGTTGTGCATTGCGGACCTCTTTCAAGCGTACTTGGTGGTACGGTACGCCAATGATCTTGAAGCGTCATTCTGGCGTGACAGGAAGTTGAAGATCTGTGCATGTGGTCCACACCAGGACTCGAAAGATATCGTACCTACATGGATTTTGATTGGACATGACACTTTTCGACATTTTCGCCTGGGTTTTGGCGCGTTGTTCCCAGTATTTCCGATATTTCTTAAACCACAACACCTAGCTTGCACAACAGTGATACATGTGCAACTTCTTGCAAGCTTCACGTTACGCGCCACTTCCAAATTTGACTCCACATGATGGCTCGAGAGTCCCGCAGCAGCAGTGGCGGTGGCACGACGCTCGGCTTCCGCGGTGTGCTGCTGCGGCTCGCCGAGAGCGACGAGACGACAGCCGCCGCTTCTTTCTACGTCGTGGCGCCCGACGCAGAGATGGCGCTGCCCCCGCCGAACGCGGCCACGGGCGGGGCAAATGCGCTCTCTGCGCGCGCGTCACAGATCCTCGCGATCTCGGACCGCGTGACCGCGCGGCTGCTGCAGCTCACCGGCTGCAGCACAGCGATGCTGCAGCGCGAGACGCGCTCGGCGCTCTGGGTGGCAGACGCATCAGCAGCAGCAGCACCGACGCGCAGCTGCTACTGCTTCCAGTTCCGCTCGAGTGTCGAGTTCGACCTCTTTGAGCGCGCTGTCTGTGCGTTCCTACGGGCGCAGCAGCTCGCGCTGCTCGAGAGCTCTGTGCTGCTCGAGCTGGAGATTGAACAGGAGCGTCAGCGTGACCGCGGGAAGCCGACGCCAGCTCTAACACTGAAGAAAAAGCCGCTGTCGCGGACACAAGGGAGTGGAGGAGGGATGCCGGCAGCAGCAGCTGCGCGGTCTGTGCAGCGCAGCCGGCCGTCGCTGCCGAGTGGGCCGCCAGTGGCTGCGACTGGCGCCAAGCCACTGCCGCGTAGTGACGCGCTCGTGGCTGCGAAGGTGGCGATCACGAAAGCAAAGCCCCGACCAGCAGACGACGCCTTAATGGGGACTCTGGCGGCTGCTGCTGTGACGACAGCTCCAGCGTGCATCTTGTGTGCCACCAAGGCGCCGAGCGGCCAGTTGCTTGCGCTCCACCCGTTCGTGCTGCAGGTACGTCTGTGCCTCTAGTCAAGGAGAGAGAGCGAGTACGGTACGCCGTCCGATCGGTCTTCGCTGACCGGTATTGTACCGGTATCTGTTACCTGCGTCTGCTTGTTAGGACGCACGCGGGCGCCCGTGCCACGTGTGCAAAGTGTGTCTCCAGCAGCTGCTGCAGCGGCGTGTGCAGAACCAAGCGCGGCTGGCGACCGAAGCAGGCGAAACGGAGGTGGTCTGTGGACTCTGTGCAGAGCCTGCGACGGCGTTTACCCACACGCTCAAGCCGTGTGCGACGCCAGTCTGTCCGCGTATCTACTGCACGCCCTGTCTCCACCGGCTCGTGGGGAAAGCGCGGGTACGCACGTGTTGTTGTCTACGTGTCGGGACACCGCAGTCGTCTCACACTGTGTGTTTGTATGCGTCAATCGGTCGGTCGGTGGCACGTAGACGCCCACAGTGTGGCGAACGAAGCAGTGGAAGTGTCCGAACTGCACAAACTACAGCAGCTCCGAGTCGGAGACCCCCACTGCAGCCAATGCCGCTCCAGTCCCGAGTACGGAGACGCCAAGAGAGTGGCCGAGCGAACTGAAGAGCGGCGACGAACTCGCGAAGCGGAAGCGGAAGCGACAGGCGGACGACGCGGCTCCCAGGACCTCCTCCCCTTCTGTTCAGCCAGCACCGAAGCCGACACTGAAGCCGGTGGCGTCCGTTGTCGGGTCTACATCTACCCCCACATCCACCCGTCGTGTGCCGCATACAAAAACAAAGGACGTGGTCGTACCAGCAGCTGGTGCGCTAGACCCGATGGAACCAGTCGACTACGCAGCCAACTACTTTCAGTTTCTCATCCAGCGCGAGTTCGCCAAGACGCCAGGCGGGGACGAGTCGGAGGACGTGTGCTTCTGCTGCAAAGACGGTGGAGAGCTCATTGAGTGCGACTGGCCCGGCACGGAGTTCAGCTACGCACGGTGTCCCAAAGTGTACCACGAAGGTACGAGAGCGTGTGTGGTTGTCGGTCGTGAGGCCGTCTGTCGGCCCACTGAAGATCTCTGTGGTTGTCTACAGACTGTTTGGGGTACAAAGTCCCTGAGGACTTTGAGTGGAAGTGTCCGCGTCACCGCTGCCAGGCGTGTGGGATCATTGCGAGGTATTCCTGTCGCTTCTGCGTCACGTCGTACTGTTCGGTGCGTGCGATCGATCGATATTTACTGTACTGTATACTGTAAGTACGACGATCTCGTATCTAACTGGACTCGCTGTAGGTTCACGTCCCAGAGGACTTGACGAAGATCGGCCCAGCGCTCCGAGACATTCCCGAGTCCACGTACGTGATCTGCAGCAGCTGCGAGCAGCACGCTCAACGAGCACTCGAAGGCGGGAAGCTCTCGGCCAAGACGCACGCAATGCTGGCGAAGCTGCCGGCCAAGCTCGCAAAGACGAAGCCGCCCAAGTGACGAAGCGAGCAGCAATACTGTTGCTGATCGTACTTTGTCGGATAACGACAGTAGGAACAAAGTTGCACCACACTTTTTGATTGCCAAAAGTCAACAAGACCCAAAAGATGCCGCCCCTGTCGTTCGAAGATGCTGCTGCCTTCTTGGCGCCTGCCTGCCTCGCTGCTCACTGTTCCACTGATGCGGTTGGTGGGCTTGGGACGCACAGGCGTCCAGGTGGCCATTGCGCCCTCTCGTGGCGCGCAGCTCGCGTTCTCCGCGACTGGCGAGCTCACGATCCGCTGCACCAACTTCACAGGCGACGTCGTCCTCTCGGCCGTCAGAGGTGAGTGCGTGAGTGTGTCTATAGGTTGGGTGAATGGGTGGCTGACTGACACGACTGACCATGCGTACGCTGGCGCCAGTGAAGCCAGCACCTGTGGTGCCGTCGCCCTCCAGCTCCGCTGCGAGCCACGACCATACCAGCCACCGACGCGTCCAAGACGACGCAGTGGACGCGAGCAGCGTGAGTGAGAGCGACGACTCGGCTGTCCACGTCGTCACAGTCGAACGCAACACTAGTACCCCCATCCCTACCACCGCCACGAGAACCAGCAGCGTGGTGGCGCTGCCGCAGAAGCGACGGCGGCTCGAAGCGCTCAAGCGCGCCAAGAAGGCCAAGCTGTCGACTGTGAGCCGTCCTCCCAGGCCGCGGAAACCACAGAAGGCGACGAACGCGAGCCAGAACAAGCGCCATACAGTCGCTACTGTCGCTACACGGCAGGCGACGCCACGGTCGCCAGTTCCCGCCGCTCGCGTCGGCTCGCTCACGTACTTCCAGTCGGTCGTGGACCGCGAGACGCTCTCGGCCGCGAACGGGCTCCAAGAGGCGTCCGAGGACTTTTGCTTCTTCTGTCGCGACGGCGGCGTGCTCCTCGAGTGCGACTGGCACGCTGGCTCGCCCGACGCACGACGGTGCCCGAAAGTGCACCACGAAGGTGCGTTGGTGGGCCCACAGGACGTCCTGGAAGGTGGTGGGTCACCAGACTCAGCCCTGCTGTCCGTGTCGTGATGTCTGGGCCACAGAGTGCTTGGGGTACGCAGTGCCCGAGAGCCTCGCCGTGTGGAACTGTCCGCGCCATCGGTGCCAGCTCTGCGGCCAGCCTGCTAAGTACGCCTGTCGCTTCTGCGTGTCGTCGTACTGTCGGGTACGACCTGTGTATGGATGTCGGTGTGTGTGTGGGTACCCTGTCGTGTCGCTGGTCGACAGCTTCTTCGAGTGCCGCTGAGACTTCGCTCCTTTGTGCTTGAACGACGCGGCAGGAGCACGTGCCGAAAGAGGCCGTGACGCTCGGACCGGCGTCCCGGGACCTCCCAGGCACGGCGTACGTTCTCTGTGCGACGTGTGCGCACGAGGCCCGACGCGCTGTGAAGACTGGTAAACTCTCGAGCAACACCTACGCGCTCGTGCTCCGCCCGCCTCGTGTCGCTCCGTACTGAGGCGACAGAACGGAACGAGAGCCAGCGAAGGAACAGGACCAGGCACCGTCGAATACACTCGCTAGAGACGCCACTGGGATCGTTCGTTCGTCTATTGTGCGCTCGGGTCGACCTCGGTGGTCCTACGACCTACCTATGACAGCAGGAAGCTCGTGTTCGAGTAGTCCTGGAGCAGTGGGTTGTACCTGAAGAGGAAGAGAGAGAGAGAGACCAGCAGAACAGACGGACACGGGCGTTCAGGAACGCGTTTTAAGTGAACAAAGCGAGGGAGACGAGAGCTGACGACGCACCCTGTGATCGTCTTGGTGCGCTCCGTGTCGGCAAACTCCTTTAGGAACGCTGCCGACTTGACGACCGATACCTGAGCACTCGAGAGGTGGGAATGGACGGACGCACAGACGGACGTGAGGGCGCCAGGACGACCCACCGACATGCCTACTACCTCCAGAACCCACTCGCACCTCGTCTGGCGTGCGCTGGAGCGAGCTGCAGTACGCCTTCTTGAGCTTCGCAAAGTCGGTCGCGAAGAAGATGTCGGCGACGCCGCCTTCGACTAAGTACGTGTCATGGTCCTGGGTGCCGCCTACGTCCGTAGAACGAGTCAGTCCCTCTCTCCCACTCCCTCCGTCAGCACTGGACAAGCAGCCACGTACCAGCACTCTTGGACGCCACGAGAGGCGCGTTCCCTGCACACAGTGTGCCGGCCGACGTCGCCGTTGGGCTGAGCGGGTGGTGGAGCGCAGTCACGGGCGACGACGGCGCGAGCGTCGGCGCTGGGAGCGCGTCAAAGTCGGCGGCAATGAGGTGGTGGCGCGGGAACGACGCGCGGAGCGTGTGGAGCAGCTGCATGGCGCCCGTCGGGACGAACGCTGCGCTCAGCTCCGTCTCGTCCTTGCCGACCCACTGGCGCACACGGCGAGCAAAGCTCGAGTTCAGTCGGTACTGGACGCGCAGTGGCAGTTCGCAGCCAAAGAGCCGCATCGTCTGGCGGATCAGCATGTCCTCGACTGGCCGGAGGTCCTCGACAAGCTGGAGCTCCGAGTCGGTCGCACTTCCATCACTCATGCGCACGATCGCTTCGTACCACTTGCCGTTCACGAGCGCGACTTTGTCGTGTGGGAGGTTGTCCAGCACCTCCATTGCGACAAAGAAGCACTGCTCCGTCACTGCCGCGTGCGTGTCTGCAAACGTCAAGATGTCGGTGTTGAGCACTTCGCACTGCTGCGGGTGGGCTGTTACGACGCGCGCACGCTGACGCTCGGCCATCACTGGGCTGATCTCGATCAGCGTGTACTTGGTGCGCGCGTACACGTCCGGGGCGTGTTCCTACCAGTCATTCAGTCACTCACTCATTCATTCAGCCCTCTTTTCAGTGACCCAATGCCCTCACCACACACTAGCAATACACACAGTGTATACACAACCCATACGCACCTTGAGGTAGTCGAGGATGTGCAGCGCATTCGTGCCGGCGCCGCCGCCGATCTCGTAGACTGCGAAGCGACCAGCGGGCGGACAGAAGGGCGAGCTGAGCATGTAGCGCGCCAGGGCGCGCGAGTAGTGCGGCGCAAAGACCTCAACCGGCGTGAGCCACGCCTCTGCGTCCGTGCGGTAGAGCTCTGCTACGCGCGCTCGGTACTCGCGCTCGCCCCAGAGGTCGGAGAAGGCGATCGGCGCGGGCGGCGCGTGCAGCACGTGGCGCGTGGAGAAGTAGCCGCTCTCGCGGGCGTATAGTGCGCCGTAGATGTACTCGCGCGTCAGCACCGCTGCGTCCGTGTGGCGCGCCCGCTGCAAGAGCCGCGACGGCGCGCGAAGATGCACCACCGCCTTCACGGTCTGACGCAGCATGAGTGAGCTCTTGTCAATCAAACGTTTTTGATTGGCAAAGTTTCAGGTTTACCTGAAACAAACGCAAGGTTGTTGAAATGGCGTTATGATTCGGATTTAGGCGGACAGTGTCTCCTTCTAAGTTCGAATCCGCGCGAGGAAGCCCCTCATTTCAAGTCGCGACACCCGAGACCTCGCGCCGTGACGGAGTTCACGTCGTGGTCCTTCCTTGTCCACACCTCCAAAGCTTCCCAGTATGTCGAAAGCGTCGACACTAGAGAATGGCGTGCTGAACCTCGCGGTCCTGCGCGAGGACTCGCGGCGCGAGCTCTTTGCGATCATGGACGGCATTGGGAAAGACATTTGCTTCGTGCTCGACCCAGCGCTCCAGGGTCCGCTGAGCCACGTGCTCGTCGACGGTACCGCGGTGCTCAAAGACCACGGCGTGCGTGACGTGTCTCCTTTCGGGAAGACGCTCAAAACGAGCTGTGAGTGCGTGCTCTTCCTCGTCCGTCCGTCCATGCGGTCGATGCGGTACGTCGCCAAGTACGTGCGCGAACTCGGCAGCAGCGGCGGCGGCGTCGGCCTCAGTGACGGTAATGCACGGAAGCGGTTCCACCTCTACTTTGTGAGCCGCCGGACGCTCGTGTGCGACGAGATCCTCAAGAAAGAAGGCGTGTTTGGGAGCTTGAGCATCGGCGAGTACCGTCTCGACCTCATCCCGCTCGACGACGACGTGCTCACGCTCGAACTCGACACGGGCTTCAAAGAGCTCTTTATAGAGGACGACAAGACGCTGCTGCACACCGTCGCAGCGTCGATTGTGAAGCTCCAGACGATCTTTGGCATGATCCCACGGGTCAAGTACAAGGGCGCGATGGCGAAGATCGTGTGGGACAAGATGGCGCACTTTAAGCGCGAACAAGAGGTCGCAGGGAACCCGATCGGCGTGCTGGACCCCGAGATCGACACGCTCGTGCTGCTGGACCGGACGGTTGATCTCACGACGCCCATGTGCACGCCTTTGACGTACGAAGGGCTCTTGGACGAGCTCCTTGGTATCACGAACGGCTTTGTCACAGTCGACGCAGAGCTCGTCGCAGAAGAAGACGGGAGTACGAGTGGCAGCTCTACCAGCAGTACCCAAGCAGGCAAGAAGGTCGCGATTCCGCTCAACTCGAACGACAAACTGTACGCGGAAGTGCGCGACTACCACGTGGAACGACTGGGAATGAACCTCCAGCAGCAAGCGCACGACATTCGCGCTCGGTACGACGAGTTCCGTAAGAACCGGGACGCGTCGATCAGTGAGATCCGTGAGTTTGTCAAGCGCATTCCTGGGCTCAAGCAGAACTACCAGTCGCTCATGCAGCACATCAACCTCGCGGAGCTCGTGAAGAAGACGACGGACCACAAAGCGTTCCGGGACCTCAAGGTCGCGGAGCACGCGATGCTGATGGGCGACACGGTCTTTGAGCAGCTCGAAGAGCGCGTAGGCTTCCAAGAACCGCTCTTGAGCGTCCTCCGTCAGCTCTGTCTCCAGTCGGTCACGAGCGGTGGGATCAAAGCGAAGAACTACGACCACCTCCGCCGGGAGCTCGTGCAGACGTACGGCTTTGAAGTCGTGCTTGCGCTCAGCAGTCTTGAGAAAGCGGGCTTTCTCCGTCGACGCGATACGCTCTGGACTGAAGCGAGCAGCTTCTCGGTCGCACGCAAAGCGTTCCGGCTCGTCGGGACGGACGAAGTGGACCCGCGCAACCCTCGGGACATGGCGTACGTGAGCCAGGGCCACGCCCCCGGCTACGCGCCGCTCTCTGCGCGGCTCGTGGAGTTTGCGACCAAACCACGCGGCTGGGCAGCGGTCCAAGAGGCGCTACGTCAGCTCCCGGGTCCGTCAGCAGAGCTCACACAGACGAGTGCGTCGGCGAGTGCAGGGCTGGACGACGCGTCGGCTGTCGGATCGGCGGCGGCGGCCGCTGCGTCCAAGCTCGACAGCTTTGGGGGCGAAGAGCGCAAGGTCATGCTCGTGTACTACCTCGGCGGCGTGACGTACATGGAGATCGCAGCACTGCGCCACATCTCCCGCCAGCCCGAGTGTGAGTGCACTCATTCGCTTGCTTGCTTGGTGTTGGACCCGTTCTCTCTTGTTTCAAGCGTGTCGGCCGTCGTTACTGACGACACGTGGACGTGTGTGTTTGTTTGTGTGGATGGGAACAGGTCCGTTCGACATTATCGTGGCGAC
This sequence comes from Globisporangium uncinulatum, assembly GCA_023333755.1. Taxonomy (NCBI): domain Eukaryota; phylum Oomycota; class Peronosporomycetes; order Pythiales; family Pythiaceae; genus Globisporangium; species Globisporangium uncinulatum. Next base: position 9,037 of record JAASFJ010000649.1, read on the forward strand.
GACAAAGATCATCAACGGCGACAGTCTGCTCAAGTCGTGTTTCGACAAGGAGGTCGTGAGCTTCTTGAAGCTGTGAGAGCGAGCGAGCGAGTGAGTGGTAGGTGCCAAGTGGAAAGTGTGCGGTCAGGCATGAGACAGCACGGGAGTCGAGACGGCGGTCCTGTCGCTGTCGTCGCTGTGAGAAGCGTACACGACACAACACTAAGAACGCGCGCTTGATTGATTGCTTGTCCGTCCCTGCGATCACACAGTCGCTTCCCCACTCTCACGACGATCGCGTGAGCTGGCAGACAAAGACGTCGTCTCGACTCGCTGCGCCGCACGCTGCGCTGTCGGCTCGGGCGACCGCAATGGCGAAGAACTCAGCTGCGGACTCGAAGAACGCTTGCTCGCGCCTGCGATCATAGTGAGTCCATCAACCACCACGTAACAAAGAGCATGGTGCGCTACACGAGCACGTACAGTGGGAGCCGCTGCTTGTAGGCGATGAGTACGACAGGTGGGCGGCTCCTGTCGGCTGCCTGGCGGTCCGTGAGTGCGAGCAGCGACGTGAGCAGGTTCGCGTACTCTGTCGGCTCGTACAGGCAGTCGGAGCAGAGCATCACGTCGGCATTCATGTCGGCAACGCATTTGGGCAGTGGGTCGCCCCAGCTGAACGACAGTGTCGTGAGCGCGTCTCGCGCTAACAGCTCACGCAGCCTGGCGTGGCGACGGGCGGTGGAGCGGACGTTGTCGGCAGTGAGCGCCACCACCGCTTCGAGATCCGTCAGCACGAGCGACGCCAGTCCGCCGTCGACCGACAGCGCGAGCGCCAACCCCACGGCTCCTGTGCCTGCACCAAGCTCAACTACACGCTTGTGCGACAGCAGCGACGGTTGGTGGCGCTGCACAAAGGCGACGAGCACGCGTGCCTGGCGGAGCCCATGAACGTTATGGTCGATCAGGTGAGCGAAGCCAGTACAGACAGATACTATAGTAGTAGGCAGAACCCTACGGTCGTCTGTCTCTTAGCACCCACGCACACAGTCCCAGACGACGCCCGCAATGCCGAACTTGCTCAAGTCCTGTCGGATTACGACGACCTCCGCCCTGTCGGCGGCACTGGCGTGACCGACAGTGGGTATGAGCGGAATCGACACTTCCGAGGCACTTGCTTGGACAAAGTCGACACCGAGCCGCGGGTGCGCAGCTGCGGACGTGGCGGACGCAGACAGGAACATGCGTGTCCAGTGCAATGGGAACGGCGTTGCACTTGTCGCCATCGTGTCGGCGTCAGTCACAGTCGTAGTCATGAAATGCAAGCTTTGGACTCGGGGACTGGAGTCTCCCAAACGAAACGACTCGTGTCGTTACGCAGATCATGGCCGAGAAGACTGGGGACGTCCAGGAGGGCACCAGGGTGCCTTCGACTGGGTTTCTACCGTCGTTCAGTACCATCCATGAATCAAGACGCGCACATATGAGAGAGAGAGAAGATGCGTCTGTTTCCAACCCCCTTCCTTGTGTATCCATGTCTACGTCCCTTTGCCTCTCTCTCGTAAGCATCACCCACCCACTCACTCACTCAGTGCTTCAGCAGCGTAAGACGCGCAAGCTCGAGCGAGCTCACGAGCCCAATGTCCGGGTGGAACGACGGGCGAATGTACTGCTCGACCGGCGGGTACGTGACGTAGTGGTTCATGGCCGCTTCGAACTTGTCGCGCACGAGCGCAAAGAGCTTCTCGCGCTTGGCGATGCCACCGCCAATCACAATCACTTCCGGCGACACCGTGAGCGTCAGGTTCACGCACGCGTACGCCAAGTAGTGGGCGAGTGCGTCCCACACCGGGTTCTCGTCTGTGAGCGTGTGGACGTCCCGGCGGTCGACGCCCGTGCGCGCAGCGATCGCTGGCGAGCTCACCATGCCTTCGACGCACGAGCCGTGGAACGGACACGCTCCGTTAAAACCGGCTGCGACGTCGGCAGCTGCCAGTGGCACAAACATGTGGCCGCCTTCCGGGTGCATGAAGCCGTGCACTGCTTGGCCGCCAAGGGCGACGCCAATGCCGACGCCAGTGCCAACTGTGATGTAACACGCGCTCCCAATCGCGCCGTGGCCGCCGTGGGCGACTTCGTACAGCGCTGGGGCGTTCACGTCGGTCTCAAAGCCCACAGGCACGCCTGGGAACGCGCGCTCGAACACGCCGACGATCTCGGTGTTGCCCCACTCGGGCTTGGGCGTGTTCGTGATGTAGCCGTACGTGGCGCTCGCTGGGTTCAGGTCGATCGGACCGAAGGACGCGATGCCTGCACGTCACATTGTCAGGGACTGCTGCTAGCAAACACATACACACCAGTACACTACTAGGACACGCACCGATGGCGTCGAACGTCTGCGTCTGGAGCCACGCGACGGCGGCGCTGAGCGTCTCCGCGGGCGTCGTGGTCTCAATGCGTGTGCGGGCGACAATGTTCTGCGGGTCGTCGACAGCGATCGCGAGCAGCCACGACGTGCCGCCGAGCTCCACGCCTGCGAGTCGCTTTGTCGTGGCGGTCGCCATCTTATTGGAGCCGAGAGAGAGGAAGAGAGATGGAAGCGGGAGGCGTGGATTTCGCAAGTGGGCTCCTGTGGTGGTCCATGTATGTGACGACACTTGATTTGTTGCAAATCAGGGATGCGTGGTAGTATACAAACATCAAGTGAACATTCCCACGTTTTGGTGCTTGGTGTTGGGAAGAGTTTGCGCAGACCTGCTCAAAACCTGACGTACTGACTAAGTAGTATACGAGGTTTCGGCGCCACCTTCTCGCCACCATCTTGAGATCCAACAGCGTCATCAACAGACAGCACGCAAGCGACCATGGCCGAGCAAGAGCGTGGCGACGCGCTGGCCGCGTGCGTCGTCCTCACCCTCTTGGTCTATCGGACCCCACGTTGTCGTCCGGTTCCTGTCTCACACTGATTGTTCACCTCCCGTTAGGTTCATGAGCTTCACAGGCGCCGAGACAGCGAGCGCCATGCAGTTTCTAGAGGTGCGCCGCTCGCTCGCTCGTCGCCGTGTGGCGTTGCACTCGTTTAGTGTGGCGGTATGAGCGGCCCACACTGACCACTCGCGTCTTCTCTCTCGCACTATCGGCCTCAACGAGCAGCTCACCAACTGGCAGTTGGACGAAGCGGTGCGTGTGGGTGGACCGTAGGCCGCGTACGCAACGCCCCACTGGCGCCAAGCACTCACCTCACACTGCTGGTAACTGCGACAGGTGAATCTCTTTATGGAGAGCGGCGGCCAGACCTTCAACGGCAGCAGTAGTGGGGCGGATCTGCCGCCCCCAGCGCCGGCAGCCGGCAGCTACGGCTTTGGAGGCGACAGGTGCGGCTTCCAGTGTTCGTGACGGGCATCTGCTGACTGCTGACGGTGTCGTTAACTGTCGTTTTGTAGCGACGTGCGTGCACCTGACCCGTCGAAGCGCCAGCGGCTCGTAGGCGCCACGTTCGACGGATGTGCGACAGAGCGGAACGCCTGGGACGCTTGAGATGACGCAAACAAAACGAAGCAAGGGACTGACTGACGTGGCCTATCATGTGTTGCTGCGCTGGTGTGGATCCCGACAGTGCCCATGCGGAGAATACACGACCAGTACCGGGACTTTGCGGCCGAGAGCATCGCAGCGATCAACGCAGCGGCCGAAGCCCCAGGCATCGCGTCGGCCTTTGGTGCGCTCCAGCTATTGTACCACTCTGTCGCTTTGTATGTCGGTTCATAGGCTGGTCGTGCTGAGCTCCTCACTGTCTGTTGGCTCGTCCTGTTTGTATGCTGGGTGGTTGCAGGCCCGGGTGTCGACGACGGCTCGAACCGGACGCGGGACTTGAGCACGCTCTTCCAGCCGCCAGTCGACATCATGTACCAGGGCACTTATGCTGACGTGCGTTGCCACTGTCATGCCCATAGAGAGAGGTGGTGGAAGTGATGCTGAGGGACGTGGTGGTGGTGGTGGCTGTCGTCTCTTAGGCGCGCATGCACGCCAAGAACGAGGGAAAGTGGCTGCTCGTGAACATCCAAGACGAGATCGTGTTTGCAAGCCACATGCTGAACCGGGACACGTGGGCCGACGACGTGGTGCAGAACCTCGTCGCGAGCGGCTTTGTCTTCTGGCAGGTACGTCGGTGCTCTCATGGGCCGTTCTCAGTGTTGAGAGACACGTCGGGACGTGCACGACACTGACAGTGTTGGTGGTGCTGGTACTTCTCTGGTTACAGAACTACTGGGCGTCGGAGCACGGGAAGAAGTTCTGCACGCTCTACCAGATCGCCCGTGAGAAGCTCCCGCTCATCGTGATCATTGACCCTCGCAGTGGAGAGATCGTGCAGCGCTGGGAAGGGTTCCTCGAGCCGCAGGACATGACGGAGAAGTGTGCGTACTCGCTGGTGTTGCTTCGTGGTGGTGTCTGTCGGCTCTCAGTGACGATGACAGGGCGATATACCCACTGTCCGTTGCAATGCGTCCACTGCTGCTGTGCAGTGTCGGACTTTTGCTGCACGTTCACGATGGATCCGCCTACAGCTTCGAGCGCACCAGAGTCAGCTGTGCGTGTCGTGCTTGCACTCTCTCCTTGTGTGCCTTTGAGTCGTTTGATGTTGGCACTGACAAGAGGCCGTTGTTGTCGCAGCGGATGATCGACGACGCGTCGGAGGACGACCAACTCGCTGCGGCGATCGCGGCGTCGCTGGAGAACGGACACGACGCGTCGGACGCGGATGAAACGAAGATGGAAGAGAGCGACGAGGAAGAGGAGGAGGAGGAGGCGTTTCAGGCGCTCGAGCCCGAGCCTGCCGGTACGCAATCACTGCACTGGACAGTGGAGTGGCGCGACAGAGCGACTGTGTGGTTTCTCACACTGTGTGTAGATGGCACGCCTGGTGTGATCCGCGTCCAAGTCCGAGCACCGGACGGCTCGCGGCTGACGCGTCGGTTCCTCAAGACGGACCCGATGGCGACGCTCTGGCGGTTTGTCAAGGAGCAGGTACTTTACCGTGTCGTGCGTTGGGAATGAACACAGCTGTGCGGTGGTGTCCACAGCTGCTAACGTGGTGTGCATTGGCTGTCGCGACGCAGATCCCAGAAGCGCGCAGCCGTCCGTTCGAGCTCCGCACGGCGTTTCCTCCATCCGCGATTGAGTACAGCGAGACGGCGACTTTGGCCGAGAAGCGGCTGGAGAACGCGAACCTGATGGTCAAGTGGCTGTGAGTCGTGGAAGAAGCGGGTTCGCGTCAATGCGAGTCGATCATTCACTGACGGCGGGCGTCGACTGGTACCGACACGACACAAGTAGCTCTGGTTGCATGAAGGACGGTCGAGTCAGGACTGACTGACTGGCTCGAGACGAGCGAGTGTAAGAGCGATCAACAAGTGCGTTTTGCAAGGAAGAGTGGGAGAAGCGTCCACCCATGCGACTCGGAACAAGGTCGTTCTGTCTGTGTGCACATACGGAAGACTCTCATTGATGGTGGTAGTCAGTCCTGGAACATGAAACATGAAGAGAAACGGCGACTGACTACGCGGCGGTCGTCGTCGTTGTCGTTGTCGCCGACGTCTTGTAGACCGTCGTGACGCCGCCGCTTGTCACCACTGTGCTACTGCTGCTGCTGGTGCGGTAGTACACTTCGCGTCGCTGACGACGCAGCACGAACGCGGCCACGACACGCAGGACGACAGCGAAGCCGACGAGGACGAGGAGGTGGAACGCCCGACTGTCGCTCCCAGCGCTCAGCAGCTCCTGCTCGGCGTACGCCTGCACGGTGAGCCCGTCTGCAAGCTGGAACGACGCAGGCGTGAGCCGCAGCGGCTTGCACGCGACACTCGCCACCTCTGTCGCCACACCGTCGAGCTCACTGATGACAGTCCGACAGTCGCCAAACACGATGCCGACAAGGTTGGCGTGCACGTGTCGATGCGGCCACAACTCGAACAGCGACGACGACGTCGCCGACAGCAGCACGACGAGCGCGCTCAGCAGCAGCCCGACAAGCACACCAACGGTCGTACGCCGCGTCACGTACGCGACGACGCGGCCGACACTCGTGTGGATGAGCCAGAAGAATGCGAGGCTCAGCCAGTACGACGTACTGTCGAACGCGAACTCGGACAAGCTCGTGAGTGCGAGGAAGAGGTACGTGAACACTGCGCTGACGACGAGCGCCACTGCCACGTCTACGCTCGTCTGCGCAGCAAAGTACCACCGGGACTGGTACGCTCCGAGTGCGAGCTCGCGCTGGAAGCTCCTGACCTCGTGCGACGAGCTCAGCAGCGCGTTCACGAACGCGACGAAGCCAAACGCGAGCGACGAGTAGAAGATCGTGTACTCGGCACTGTTGACGCCGTCGAACGTGTCGTACTCGTCGCGCTGCGTGAAGAACCCGATCCAGACAAAGAGCACAACGAGCAACCAGCTCGTGTAGCTATACAAGAGCGTGCGGCGGGACGAGGCCCAGAAGCGCCAGAACAAGAGCGTGGACTGCGTCCACATTGTCACGCGCACTATCCGCACCACCTGGAAGCGCGTCCCAGTGGGCTTCGTGACGCCACGCTGGCTCATGTGGCGGACGAGCACGCGCTTAAGTTCACTTTGGGCAAAGAGCTTGGCGAACCGCACGTCCTTCTCCGCCACGACCGTCGCACTCTCGCTCGAATGCGCCGCACCGATGCACTCTAGCGCCCACTGTCCAATGCTCGTCCCAGCCGCCAGTCGCTTCACGCCCGACACCGCGTGGAGATACTGAATGAGGTGCGTGCACTCGGCGCCGAGCTCGCCGTTGAACGCGACCTCGCCACTGCGCGTCAGCAACAGCAAGCGGCTGAACCAGCGCAGCCCTTCGTGCGAGCACGCCTCACTCAGCGTCACGATGACCGCGTAGCCCGACTTGGCGAGCTTCTGAAGCAGGACGAGCGTCCGCTGCAGCGCCTGCGCGTCCAGTCCGTGGAGAGGCTCGTCGAGCACCAGCACACGCACGCCAGCGAGGAGCTCGACAGCGAGCTTCACGCGCACCATCTGCTCGCGCGAGCACTTGTCGACGCGCACGTTGGCGATGCTAGCGATCTCCAAGCGCTCGAGCCACAGCTCGACCGCCGCGAGCTTCTCGCGCTCGCCCATGTCCGCCGGCAGTCGCAGCTGCGCACTGAACGTCACGACGTCGCGTACGGTCGCCGCTTCCCAGTGCGTGCTCTGGTGCGTACAGTACCCGACGAAGCGACGGAGCTCTGCACGCGTGACCGTGTGGCCGTTCAAGTACACGCGGCTGGCGTCGCTCGGCACGTCCTGGTAGCCTGCCAGCATGTCGAGCAGCAGCGCTTTGCCCTCGTGAGTCGACCCCAGCACCGCAGTCAGCGTGCCGGACGACGCATACGCGCTCACGTTCCGGAGGGCTCCTGTCTGCGACGCGAACTCCACCGCAAGCGTGAACGCGCCGCCGCCGTGCGTCGAAGCTGCTGCATCTGCGTCAGCTTCCCAAACTGCTGGGCTGAGCGACCACACGTCAGTCTCAACACCGTCGTCTTTGAGCGTCACCTCGGCAGCGTCCGTCGTGTTCACCGCCTCGGCGCTTCCGGCAGCTCCCTGGGTTGCCTCGTTCTTGCGTTTGCTCTTCGCACGACGCTTCTTGCCGTCGTGCGAGGCAGCCGCAGCGCCGGACGCACTACTCTCTTGGGTCTCTTCCTTCCCACTCGCTTCGGTCGCTGCCGAACGCTCGCTTGTAGCGACGACCGCCACCGTCTTGGTCGTGGACACGTCGGATGCAGATGTGCTAGCGTTGCTGGTGTCCGTGGTGGCTGACGCTGTACTACTCGCACGTTTTCCCACGTCCTCAGAGTGCTGCTTCCCAGCCTTGGATGTGTGCTTTGCGTGCGCGTCAATCTTTTGGCTCCCAGATCGAACTGCAGAGCGCTCACTCGTCGAGGCGCTCGCAGTGTCCTTCCGGACGCCTTGTCCGTCGTTTGTCGCCACTGAGGTGTTGGTCGCCTCACCGCGAGCAGCACGACTTGAAGATGCATGGTGATCTTTCGATCGTGTGGCACTCGCAGAGCTACTCATCGACTTCGTTGGGCTGTCCGCTCCGCCTACAAACGCTGTCGCAACCGCACCCGCAAGCGCTGCTGTCATGGTCGCCGTGGCAATCGACACCGAGTCGCCGTGCTTGTTCCCGGTCACGGTCTTCACTTGCGTTTGCACGCTGGCAGCAGCGACACGAGACGCAGCCTTCGTCTCTGTTTTGCTCGCGTTCCCCTCCGCCGTCTCCGCAGTGTCGATAATTGTCGAAGACGTCGAGATGTCAGGGCTCGGTGACGTGATCGACTCGGCACTGGCATCCGTGAAGCCCGCATCTTGAGCGTTGGTAGACACTTCGCTGTCAGAAGCACCCGTCGATTGCAGCTGCTGGGCTGGCACTGCCGACGACGACGTCGCCAAAGTGTCGTCCGTGTGCGTACTGCTGCTCCCTTGCTTCGGATTGCGCTTGCTTTTCTTTCCGGCGCCGACATGGAACGCAGGTGCTGACTTTACGTCACCATGAACTTCGTCGACGCGAACAACGCCTTCCGAGCCCGCCGAGTGAGACACGTGAACACCACTTGCGAGTCCAGACTGACGGACTTTCGATGTTCTCGCGTTCTCATCTTGCGAGACAACAGAGGATTCGCCAACGACTCCGGCCACACCGACACCAGCACCTGAGCTTCGGAACGCTGCCTTCTTGCCAGCCTTGCGGTTACGGGAAGAAACACCACCATCCTCAGAGAGGACGACCGCATCACGCGTACCCGTGACTGACACGACAGTCTCTACGGTCGTCTCCATCGCCGTCGTCTCCGTCGTCTCCGTCATCTCCGTCGCCTCCGTCGTCTCCGTCGTCTCGACGTCAACAGACACCACGCCGACCGTGCTGCTGCCGCTGCCGCTGATACGGACACTGCTGCTGCTGCTGCCAGACACGTCCACGTCCACGGTCTCGACGGTCTCCACGGTCTCCA
>JAASFJ010000650.1:0-18002 GCA_023333755.1 Globisporangium uncinulatum
ACCAATTCTCGACTCGCGCGTCAATCATCTCGCCACCTCAGTAGATCACTCTCTCTCTCTCGCGCGCGCGCGCCAGGAGCGAGCGCACGCACACCAGACGCTAAGACTCACAGGCGGGAGCGACCACCACCTTCCTTCTCATCTTGCGGTCATGCTGAGATCGTCTCGACAGACGCAGATTCGTCGTCGGTGGAGAGTCACGAACCAGTTTGTAATGGAACGTGACGCCATGAACTTGCACAGCATCTGGTTTGTTTTCTCTTGGTAAGCGGAGGTTCTTCGTCGTTAGTGGCCACCTCGTCCTGGGCCTGATGACCTCTTTGGGTTTTGGCCATAAAATTCATTTCATCATCAGCGAGCTCTTTCGTTGTACTACTCCAGTGCGTTTCGACACCTCGTGTCTTTGCCAAACTGTCCGCACCTACGGACTCGCGGCATCACAGGAGAGTGTGCGTGGTGTGGTAGCCGAACCAGTACCAGAACGTTTTACTAGTATCAAACTGAAAAGTACAGTAAACCTGCTGACCTCAAAATTGTTGGGCGGACCCCACGATGTCTCCAGGCATTTCTCTCCACCATTACACCTTCTCTTCTTCAGTGCCCATGACAAGCGTCGCTCTTGACAGTCTGCGATTCGTGACGCCAGACACAAGAGAAGAAGAAGAGCACGACATTTGGTAACGAACTCACTTTGAAGCTGATCCACCAAGCCCATGGACACGACGAACACGAGCAGCGATGCGGCTGCAGACTTCGCGTCCGCCGAGCTCTGGTTTGTCCGCAGCAGCAGCGCACTGACGCACGTGCGCGTCCACATCCCAACCGACCACGTTGCAGACTGGAAAGCGCTGTTTGCGAACGGCTCGAGTGCGCAGGTCGTGTACAGCTCCGAGACGGACGCGTTCCTGATTCTCCCGACACTGACGCCCTCGGCTAGTCTTCCTCCCTCCTCGTCCTCCTCCAGCAGCAGTTGTATCAAACTTCCACCCACGCTACTGATCGCAGCCGCTGCTCTCGTTGTCACAATCGTCTTCGCAACTTGCATCCGACTCGCACTGGCCCGACAGCGAGCGCGCCAGCAGTCGGGAGCGACTCCCCACGTGGCGACATCCACGATGACGACGACCGGGTTCCTCACGTCGATCCTTGCGTCTGCGCGGAGCCACCGGAAGTGGTCTGCGTCGCCTAGTTTGCTGGAAGATCGGTGGTCCGAGTGGAGTACCTCGAGCCGGAATGTTGTGAGCGAGATGCAGACGTCAAAGCGCGCGACCATGGGCTCGAACGCACTGCTGAGCAGTGCGCAGGTGACACCGAAGCGCGAACACCTCGTTATCTATGAGCTTGGTGCAGATTCGCACTCGTGACTTGGCATTGATAAGTGACATCGGAATCACACGCCAACAGGTTTTGTCCACCAATGAATTATTCATTCCGCCAGTCAATCAACCCGTCAGTCAATCAATTCAAAAGACTGGTGGGCGGCATTTTGTCAGGGTCCAACAACGTTGGCAGCATGGGCAAGATCGGCGGTAAGGGTGGCGGCAAGAGCGGCAAGAGCAAGAGCTTCTCGGTGGCCGAGCTGGTCGCCAAGGCCGAGGAACTCGTAGACCAGTGCCAGCCGGAGCTTGCAGTCAAGTTCTTTGAGCGCGCGCTGGTCAAGGAGCCGACCAACACGGCGCTCCTGGACATGGTCGGCGAGCTCTCGACCGAGCTCCACGAGCCGGAGCGCGCGCTCGCTGCCTTCCAGCGCAGCATGGAGCTGGCGCCAGCAGCCAACCCGGCCAAGTGGTTCTACGCTGCGCAGCTTGTAGCGGGCGAGGAGGCGGAGAAGTACTCGCTCCAGGGGATCCAGTACCTCCGCCAGGAGCTCCAGCAGCTCGACCCCCAGGTGTGTTTGTGTGCGTGTGAGTCCTGCTGACTTCGTACTGTATTGACCAACTAAGTGTCTTCTCTACCCCCCCCCAGTCGAACGACGCGCTTATAGTCAAGAAGCAGCTCTGTGACGCGTACTGTGGGCTCGGTGAGCTCTACTTGACAGACCTGTGTGACGAAGACAATGCCGAGGAGCGGTGCGAAGCGTACTTAACCGAATCCATGCAGTTCGACGTCGGACTCCCGGAGCCCACGCAAGCGTTGGCGAACCTACGGCTCACGCAACAGCGCAAGGACGAAGCCGTGGCGTTGCTGGACGAAACGTACAAGCGCTTGAGCGCCAACAGCGACGAGCAGAGCCAGCCACCGCTCGAGTTCCGCGTCGTGACGGGGAAGCTCCTCATTGAAGTGGACAAGTACGAAGAAGCGTGCGACGTCCTCGAAGGCGTCATGCAAGAAGACGACGACAACGCCGAGCTCTGGTTCTTGGTCGGCACGTGCTACCGCGCTATGGACGACCTCGCGAACGCGCTCGAGTTCTTTGAACGCTGTGTCGCAATGCTCACGAAGCTCAAGAAGGAGTTTGGCGACGGCTTCTTGCTCCAAGCGCAGCTCGAGAGCGTCCAAGAAGCCGTTGTGTCGACCCAAGCGGCCATCGCGAGCCGTCCCGATGACGACGACGACGACGACGACGACGACGACGACGACGACGACGAAAGCAACGACGACGCGACGATGGAGGACGTCGACATGGACGCGTGAGCCGTCGCTGGCTAGTGTAGAGATAAAGTTAAGCGTATGTATGGCCCCACACACCGAGAGTGCTGCTGCTGTCGCATTGCGATTACGGGACCAACGGGAGCGACACGAGCTTGCCAGCGCCGACGCCAAAGACAACGTGCGTCTCGTCTGGCGACAGCGCCTGGGACGCAATCTCGCCGACCTTCGCACGCTCCAAGAGCACGTGCGCGTCTGCGAGCGTGTGCGCCGACAGGACGATCGCACACTCGCGGTTGCTCAGCACAGCTTTCGAGTACCGTGCGCAGACGCTGAGCGAGAGCATGGGCTCGTCGCCTAATGACGCAGTCGCCATGAGCGCGCCGTTCAAGTGGAACGCGTACAGCACTGGGACGCCAGTGCCCATCGACTGGACGAGCACGTGGCCCACAGGCGACAACGCGACCGAGAGGACGCCTGGGGCGAGCGTTCCAGGCACTGCAAACTCACGCAAGATCGCACCATCGGCCAGGGTGTGCGCCAAGCACTCGTTCGCCACGGAGCCGCTCACACACACGCCGAGGTCGTCTGAGAGTGCGACGCATGTGACTGCGGCACAGTGGCCGAGCAGCACTTGGTCTGCTGCGTAGTCGGATGCGAGCACAGGCTTGCTCGTCCGCGAGCCGCGAAAGAGCTTGAGCGAGTCCAAGAGCGTCGAACTCGTGTCCGCGACTTGCCAGACTGAGAGCGTACTGTCGGCGCTCCCGAGCGCCAAGAGCCGCGCTTTCGGCGCAGTCGCAACGCACGTGACGACCGCACTGTGCTGCATCAGTCGGTACAGCAGCGCTCCGTCGCTCGCAGCGTAGAAACGCGCTGAGCAGTCGTAGTGGCCGACTGTGCAGAAGACTGAGCCGCCACTGAGGAACGCCATCGTGTTCGCCAGGCCACGGCCTACACGGAAGAGGTGCTTTTCGCTCGCTAGGCGTCGGCACTTGCGGTCGACGAGCTCAACGTACTCGACAGCAGAGACTTCGACGACGTTCGACGTGCTGCTGTGCAGAGGCGACCCGACTGGCGGCGTCCCAGCTGCTCCAGCACCCGCGACGACGCCGCCAACAGGAGACAAGCCCCCGCTTGGTGTCTTGAACACTCCCGACGCTTTGCTTGCTGACGTCGAGAGGTCGGTCAGGAACGGCGAGTGGTGTACGCGCGCGAGTCGTCCGCCAAAGCGGTGCGTGGACAGCATCCCGCCTCTGTCTACGCACAGCAGCGTCGACGTCCCGTGCACCATGTGGACAAACGCGATCGGGTGCTCGTGGGGAAGCACGAGCAGTGATGGCCCGACATCTATCGAAGAGTCCACCGACGACGACAGCGACAGCGACGATGCCGACGTCGACAGCGGCGACAGGTTCGACTTTGGGAGCACAGTTGCGGCTGACTCGGACAGCGAGCCAACTGGCAGTCGCCCCAGCACGGCTCGAGACGGATGAGGGTCGCGGAGCACTTGACTCGGCGTCTGTCCAAAGTGCGCGATCTGAGCGCGCATTGACGACTTCGTGACGGGGTCGGTGATCGCGTCAATGTCGACCATCCCTTCGTACGTCAAGTAGAAGAACACGTTACTCGCTGCGACTGCCGCTGGACCGCGCTGCTTGGCGCCAAAGACGAGGTCGATCCAGTGGTGGAGGTGGGCCGACACGTACTCGCTCTCGAGCGCCTACACGTCCGAGCGTGGCCCAGAACTCAAGTCAGTATACAGATAGCTATACACACAGTCAAGTAGGTACGTTCAGGCGAGGACGCACCACTAGGTTCTTCATGACAAAGTCCTCAGGCGACCGAGCCCAGAGCGGGAGGACGACGTCGCCGAGCGCAACGCCGTTCTGCCGCGTGCCGAGCTCCAAGCCGTTGCAGTTGACGAGAAAGTCGGGCAAGTAGAACCACTCGGGCGTCAGCTCTTTCACGTCTGTAAAGTCTTTCAAGCAGTTTGTCCACGTCTCCGCGACGCTGTGGAACAGCCGGTCGGCGTGGTCGAACTTGCCGCCTTGCACGCTCATCGCGTACGACGTGTACGGCTCGAGACGGATGAGGTAGTAGAGCACAGCGCCAATGTTCGAGTAGTGCGTCCCGTACCTGAGCACAGCGAATGGAATGGCGGTGAGAGACGGGCGACGCGACACTGAGAACGTGTCAGTACCGCAAGGGATGAGGGACGCACATGAACTTGGGAATGTCCGGGTCTTCAAATGCGCTGTAGCGGTCCTGGAAAAACTTGAGCCGCGTTGGGTCCAGTGCGCCGATCGGCTTGGTGAGGTCGCGGAAGGTCGACTGGCGCGACAGATCGAGCTCTGCTGACTCGTAGTCAGCAACGACCCAGGGAAAGACCGGGTACTGCGTGAGGTCGTTGTACGTCCGGCCGGCAGTCGTGTTGAGCCACATGAGGTACTCGAACGTTGAGATTTCGTGGTGGATCCACCGCGTACTCATACTCGAGTTGCGGAAGATGCTGCTCGGGTGACGCAGTCGACGCATTGCGGGGTCGCGCTTGAGCATCAGTGGCCGTCGCGACATGAGCGCGTCGTGAAAGTGCGTCAAGTCGTCTGGGCGCAGGTTAAAGAAGTAGTTTCGCCGTGTTGAGAGCACAAAGAGCTCGAGCGCAGTCGACTTGAGCAAGTACCGTCGGCGGTTCAAACTCCCAATGTCGTCTACGACCCATTGTCGCCGCTTAAACAGGAACCGCCACAGCTTGTCGACTGGCTCGCCGCGCTTCTTCTCTACGAGCACAACGTCGTGCTCGTCGACGACTCGGTCCGGGACAAACTGGAGCACTGCGTCCGCCAAGACGAGTGCGCCTTCGACAATGTGCATGTGGCGCACGAGCTTCGCACGCACCACGACGTCTTGTTTCGACGGCGACGAGCTCGCCTTCACGGAGCTTCTCGCTCTCTCGGCTGTGAGCTTGTCGGTCGCTGATATCTTGCGACTCGATCCAACGAACGGAAGCGGAGACTCTGGGAACAACAGCGCTGGACTCCCTCCACTGGTGCTAAGTGACGACCCTGGGCTTGTTTCAGTCAGGATCGACGCGTTCGTCGTGTTGTTGTTCGGACTGCTCGACAATGGGGAACTTAGTTCGCCACCGGTGTTATTGTCGTTGCTGTTCTCCTCCATGTACGTCGAGACTTCGTCCAGCAGCGACTGGGCCTCGTCGGTGAGTGCGTCCTTCGCAGTGTACAGCGAGTCGACGCCGAACTCGACGGCATCCTTCGCGTCGCGAGCCGCCTTCTGGACCATCCCAGCGACGCCCCCGACCACACTCAGCACTGACGCGCCGATTGAGAACGCACTCAGCGACGACGACGATGACGGCGGCGCTGATTCGACCACACCAAACGTCGATGTGGTCCGAGACGACTGTGACGATGCGCTCTCAGCCACAGCCTCAACTGGCCCAGCAGAGACTTGATCCTCACCTATCCGAGTGCGGCTTTCGCCAGCGTCGGTTCCCTCCGTCACGCCGCCAACAGAGCGGGACAAAGCGTCCAAGTTCTTCCCTTCCTCCTCATTCGCGTCATCCAATCCAAGCGGATCGCCAAACTGGAGCCTGTCGTCGTCGTCTGCGTCGTCCTCGTCCGACGGGAGCTCGTACTCCGAGTTCCGCATGTCCACGTTCGAGCACGAGCGGATGAGCGCTGCTCGCATCTGCGCGTCTGCGAGAAAGTCGCTGTAGTCTGAGCCAGCGTCGCTCCGCCACCCTTGGTCCTGCTCGCCGCCACCATCGCGGGAGCCACGGAGCAACTGCCGTGGAAACGCACCGCTGCCTCGGCTTTCCGTCTCTCGAAACACCGAGCCAGCAAACTCGCAGCTAATGTTGCGGAGGCGGTAGCTCTCGCGCACCTTCTTGAGCCGGAGGTGCATGCGGAGACTGTTCTCCTTCGAGTCTACCTTGAAAAAGTACCCGTCCGGCGCTCTCCTGGTCGGCGTCGTCTCCACACTGGCGCTCGTGTGCGAGATGAGCTTGTGCACACTGCTCGCAAACTTCTCGACACCTTCTTTCAGCAGCGAGAGGCGCGAGTCGTCGCCATTGTCGCACTCGGTGCCGACCGCCGTAGCGGCTGCGTTGTCTGCGAGCGTCTGTTTCCACAGCCGCTCGCAGCTTTGCGTTTCGTGGCTGAGAATGTCGGTTTGACTAGACGCGTGCTTCTGGGTCAAGTACGGGTTAAAGTCTGTCGTGCACTGCTCAACGTGGCGTTGCCAGCGGCGCAAGAACGGAGCGTGTGTGGCGGCTGCGAGGCTCGGAAACCAGCCAGGGTCGCAGCACGTCTGGTGGATCTCGCGGTGCAGCAGCCAGAGCGTGAAGAAGTCCTGGATCTGCGACACGTCGTGGAAGAACGACAGGTTCGTCGACGTGATGATCTGGAGCGTCTTGGTCAGCTCAGGCAGCGCTGGCTCGCTCTGGAGCACGAGTGCGCTGCTGGCGACCGCGACCATGATCTCGACAATCGCAAACGATGTCGCGAACGAGTCCGGCACTGTCAGTTCGTCGCGAAGTAGCGAGAAGCAGGCCTCCAGTACATGGAGCTGGACAATCTCCTTTTGCTCCGAGCCCTTTGCAAGCGAGTGGCTGTCAGTCGCATCAACGAAGCCAGACACATCCAACAGCGTCGTACTCGCAGCCGCTTTCGCAGCCGGAGAGTTCAGAATCGCTTGACTCGAGCCGCTGCTCGATCGCGTCCGTCGGACCACGTTCTTTACAGCCGTGTGGGTCGGTGGATCGCCCGGACGTCCGGCCGAGCGGACGTGCGGGATGAGCTGGAGGTCACCCAGTATCTTCTGGACGTCATTGATGAGACTCGCAGTGCACTCGTGCGTCTGCTGAGCGAGTCCGACTAACTCAATGCCGCACTGGAGCGCGAAAATTCGCACGCGAGTCCGCGTCGCCACGAGGTTGCAGAACAGCTCCTTCTCGTCGGCTGTCACATCGTCGCCATAGTTCGCATGGGCAGCGAGATGCGCTCGAAAGTCGGTCCAGTGGATCTGGTGCAAGTGTGGCAGCACGACACGCCAAATGTCGAACGCGTTCTGTAGGAGCTCTCGTTGCTGGTGGATCGCCAGCGCTGCAGTGTCGACACCGAGGTGTTGAGCAACGACCTGGCACTGGGTCAAGATCGCTGCGACCTGGGACAGGTTCTCCCACAGCACTTCGACATACCCAACGTTCGGGAAGTCCTTCTGACTCGCTTTCGCCAACAGCTTCGCGCAAATCGCAGCGCTGATCGCACTCAACTCGGCCGGGTGCTGGTAGTAGTAGAAGTAGAACTCGAGGAAGTGCATCCAGCCATTGCGAACGTACAGAACGCTGAGCGCGACAATGTCCACGATCATCTGCGTCGCCATCTTGTGCACGAGGACATGGCATCGCTCTGGAAGCCGCGTCCGCATCGTCGTGGTGATCGCTTTTGTCACGGAGAGCGGCTGCTCCGTCGTCTGAACAACGCGCAGCAACGCGAGCAAGCCACGGATGTCTTCAGCGACTGAAAGCTCCTGAACCGCTTCGAGTCTCGCGCTTGTAGACGAGTCCTGATTGCGTAGCATATGGACTTTGTCCTGTAGACTCGCGTCGAGAGTGCATTCCGCGACGCGAAGTTCGTCTTCACCTGCCGCGATCTGTTCCGCTGCACTAACGGACAACGCTCGCAAGCGACTGAGCCACGGCGGCCAGCACCGGATCGCTTCTTTCAGACTCTCGCCCGAGATCGGAGACGCCAGTTGGAGCTTGATCTCAAAGAGGATGAGCGCTTGTACGTCCGCCTCTGCGTGCTGTAGAAGCGCTAGAAGGAGGAGCGGGACGAAGTCTTGCCGCGCAATGTTCACGAGTCGCGCCCCACCCTCTGCCAGCGGAACCCCCACACTGGAGCTTGCGGAACCCGGTGCCGAAGCTGTCGTGCCCAGATACCCAAGGCGTTTCTTCCCAATCACAATGTCAAGCAGCAGCTCCGCAGTTCGCAGCGTCAGTGGATGAGCCTTGAGTGCCGAGTACAGCATCAACATGTCTCGCTTCCGGAGCACAATCCGGTCGAGCGTGTACGCTTCAAAGAGCGTGAGTACTTCGAGCCGGACACTCTCGCTCGCCGACATCATCGGCTTCCACCAGAGTCGGAGCGTGCCTTCCGACAGCTTGCCGACTTTCGACAGGATGATCTGCCGCATCGTTGCTGTCTGGGGCGACGACGCAGCGTAGTTGTCGGGCGATAGGATGCGCGTCAAGTACTGTACGATCTCTGTCAGCTCGGGGTGATCGTTCGCGTCGACACCGTTTCGACTCTCGCCTTCTCCACTGCTTGAGCTCGTCCCGAGCGACCGCTGCTGGATGTACACCATCAACTGCCGCCATTGGTCCACAGACGTGTCTGGTACGCCTGGGAAGAGCAACAGACCGATGAGATTGTGGATGATGAGCTGTCGCAGAACTTCCAGTTGCGTGTCGTCCATAGGGATGACACTGTTGCTGGCCTCGCTCGCGCACGGAGCGTACACTTGCACGAGCAAGTTACAGAAGAAGCGCACGTTCACTTCGTCGTTTGCGTCGTCGTCGCTCCACGTCCCTCGGATGCAACGGGTCCGACCTGGAGACGCGTACCCGCCCGACGCGTTTCTGTGTAAAGGCTGTTGCTGTTGCTTCTCTTGGACCACTTGAAGGTACTGGGGCAACACGTCGCCAAGCAGCTTCCTCTGGGTCTCGAACGGCGACAGGTACCAGCTGGTGTTGAGGAACAGGAGGAGGTTCACGTACTCGACACCCGTTGGCGCTGGG
Source organism: Globisporangium uncinulatum (assembly GCA_023333755.1). NCBI lineage: Eukaryota > Oomycota > Peronosporomycetes > Pythiales > Pythiaceae > Globisporangium > Globisporangium uncinulatum. The sequence continues at coordinate 9,407 of JAASFJ010000650.1, forward strand.
ACCGACTCGAGGAGCGCGTCGAGAATCGTTGTCACGCCGTCGAGCAGTTCGAGCGAGAGGTAGCTCGGTGAGATCGACTGGAGCACGAACGCCAGCACCTTCACGCCGTCGAGTCGGCTAAAGTGCGACCGGCAGCTCACGCTGTGCTTCAGTCCCGCTGCGACAAAGACGAACACCTGTGAGATCTCGTCCATCGCGAACTCGTGCTGCGGGTGAAAGTCCGCCATCTCAGGGATCTGGTCGAGCAGCAGCAGCAAGAAGCACGCGCTTCCGCCGACGCAGTCGAGTGCTTGGACGAACCGCTGCGTCACGCACGCGTGCGTGCCTGGTTCGAGCCATCCGTGGCAGTCGTTCCCGCTCGTGTCGTAGCACACACGCGTGACTGCGTCGCAGCTCCGAGCGTCGTACGAGAACGCAAACTTCGACTTGTCTGCGAGACCCGTGTTCTCTGCTGCACTGGCGCTCAAGTCGTGCTTCCAGTGTGCGCACCAGTGCAGCCGCTCAATCTCTGCGTCTGTGAGCGCACTCCCAAACAACGTCGGACTCCAGACTTTCCCTTGGAGTCCAGCCAGCGCTGGTGTCGTACCGATGCAGTTGTGTCCACCGACCATGCAGAGCGGGTCCGGGTACACCAAGCTGCCCGTGTACACTGCTCGTCCATCCAAGTACACAGCGAGCTTGTCTTTGAACACCATCTTCTTCGCGTGGACAATGCAGAGATGGCCCCATGTCGTCTCGAGCTGGCGCCGACCGTCAGCAAACGGCACTGTGACGTGGCTCCAGCTGCCTTGTTGCACGTGGGTTTTCAGCACAAGCGTGTCGCCGTCCAGGACCGCAGACACGCCCTGTCCGCTGTTCCCACGGAAGCTGTAGAGAGCGACAACCGCTGGATTCGTCGTCGCAAGGTGGAGGCCACAGCTGAACGTGTAGCCTTTCCTTGAAAACAACATGTGCGACGACGGCGCAACGAGGCCGCCGTGGGGCCCACGCATTGTAAAGACCGCACGGGGCGTCGCCTCGGTCTCCATGAGCCCCACTTGCATCGCGAGCACGAGTCGCCGTACAGGTGCTCGGCCAAGCCGTAGAAAGTCAAAGAGCAGCACGACATCAGCTGCGCTCGTCGAGTGCGCGAGCACGTCTTTCGCTACTGCGACGACGCCTTCGAGAATCTCGGTCTGGACGCTGTCGGGCTTGCGCACGAGCTCGTGGAGCGTCGTCAGCAGCGCTTGGAGGACAACGTTCCGCTTGCTTCCAGCAGTATTGTGACGTCCCGCTGCGTCCGTCGGAGCCGCCGCTACGTCAGCATGTGATGTGGTCTCTTGGAACACGCGTGGGTCGTAGCAAAAGTCAAAGCACGGCAGCAGGACGCGCCGGAGCACGTCGAGGACATGGCGTTGCGTCTCGTGCGCGTCCACTTGGCAGAGCAGGTCGAGCAGGAAGAGCGCAGGGTCCTTGAGCCCCGCGAGCAGCGACGGCTCGCTCACGCACTCGCTGAGTGCCTGCTGCTGCGCCGCCTCCACGTCGCGCAGCAGGCGGCGTACGTCGTCGTCGTCGTCCGCCATGGCCGCTAAAGACCCCTGAACGATCGACCCGAACTGGCGAGATGTGTGAAAGCGGCTCTTTGCAGAAATGGCTCGGAATGCGCTCGCAATAGTACAGTCGCACACAATCCATGCCCACTGTCGCACATATTGTCTAGTACAGTGCTGCCAACTTCAACTTCCGCCGTAAGTACGAAATAAAAATCGGTTGGTTCACAGTGCTACGCTGCGGCTTGAAACTTGATAAAGCTCTTGCTGCGCTTCGTCGTCGCTTTGTCCTTGCTGCCGGTGCTGGACGAGCGCTGGAGCGTCGAGCGTGCGCGCGGCCGAATCGGGAGTTTCGGGATCGGGTTCAGCTTCAGACTTGGAGGCGGCGTCGGACGCGGGCTCGGAGGCTTCGGCTGGTTGTAGAACTTCTCGAGCTGCATGCTGTACACGTGTAGGAAACAAACCCACGTTCTCAGTCGCAGACCTAGTCGCCCCCCTGATCGTTCGGCAGTCCATCGAGACTACCACAGCGAACGTACAGCTGGATGTTGAGCTCTCCGCGCAGCTCTTGCATGATCCGACAGCTCCGTCGTCTCTCAATCTGAAGCAAACGAAGGGTCACACACGAGTGAGCTGTCGACGTTCGTCCAAGCACCTTTAATGTGTAGCGGTCAGCTCAGCTCAGCTCAGAATTGTCGGACCGCACATTGTACTGCAAGCTCTCGTCCTGGTGCGTTTGCTGCAGCCGCCGCAAGTTGTTGCGCTCCTCAGTGAGCTCGCGCTCTTTCTCGCACAGTTTCGTCTCCAGCGAGTTCGACCGCGCAACGCACGCCTCCAGTGCCAACTTTGTCTTCTGCTCAGCAAGTAAGTAGGGAGTCGTAAGCAAACAACAACAGCGCCAGCGACTTACTTCACTCATCCGCGTACCTCGACAATGGCTGCCTCGCGCTCGGCAGATTGCTGCAACTCCATCGAGGCTGCGAGTTGCTCCTTCAGCTCGTTCGCTCGCTCTTCGGCGCGAAGCCAGTATCTGCCTCGCAAGAACGCCAGTTTCTGTCCCAGCACGCAAGTGCCGCACTGGGTTAGCTTCCCGACCCCCCCCCAGTATCGCTCTCAGTCCTTAACGCCAGGTTATGCGCACTTTGTAGTAGATCAGGTCGGTGTTGGCGGCGGCTTTCGGGCTTGAGTCCGGCGAAGTTGATGACGACGACGACGACGACGTGTCTGTCTCGCTCGCACGCGACGTCTCCTCGCAGAAGTCTTCTTCCAGCTCCTGACGCACAAGCGCCTTCTGCGAACGCCTCTCGCGCTCCTCGTTCTCTTTCGTCGTGTCTTTCAGCGACTGGAGCTCGAACTTCAGGTCGATCACCTGCACGCACCGAGCGAAAGAGAGTAAAGAGTAAGCAGCGGTGAGTGACGGATCTCGAACCGGGAGACAGGAGGTGAGAGAAGGAGCATGCAAGTCAAAAGTCCGGCGTGCCTGCTGCTCCCACCCCGCACATCGCTTGCGCAGCACGTCGAGCTGCATCTCCTTTGTCGACAGCTTCGAAAGTAGTCCCTGTCACCAGACAAGATGGCAACATTCACCAGTCGATCAGTGCCAGTCGAAGACTCACCGCGAAGCACCACGCTCATGCACACACCTGGATGTCCGCCACTGTCGCGATCGGGAGCTGCCACGGCATGAGCACAAGCAGAAGGGGGTCAGTCTTACACCACGGACTGACGCAATCTCTGTCTCCATCCTAACATGAAAGCGAAAGCACTCACATTGTGCCTGACGTGGGTATGGTCGTCTCTCATCCCGTCCCCCAGTACCAGCTCGAAGAGCTCTGCCTCTCGACCGCTGTCCACTTTCCTCGGACCACTCGGATCACCGCTGACCGGCCGTTGGCTCTTGGACGCCGAATCGGCTGCTTGCTGCAGCATCATCACCATCTTTTTGAGCGACTTGACCTGCTCCTCGAGCGCGACGTTCACCTCCACGACGTCCTGGAGCTTGGCGCCGTTGTGGATCGCGAGCAGCGCACTCGTCGCGAGGCGCAGGTCGGCGTCTTTGTCTCGCAGATCGCTCTGCAGACGCTCCACCTGGGCCTGCAGCTGCGTCACGTCCATCGACATCGAAGGAGTAAGGAAAACTCGATGCGTGGAGCTGCAGCGCTCGCGTACTTTCTGAGCTCTTGGACGTGCGGTGGTGCTACGTGCGTGTGTACTTGGCTTGGGCAGTTACGTTTCGGACACGAAAGGACGTAGTGACGCACTTCTATGATGAGCTCTTTGAAACTTCCGAGCCAAGAAGGATGCAACTTACGCTGCGGTTTTGAACCGTTCGTCAACAAAATGAACTGTCGACTCAAGTGAGTGACTTAAGTGTCTACTTAGTGAAAGCAAAGTTGTCAATCTCCTTCAATGGGAGCCAACCCGCTTCCGAGTGTGTCCAGCAGGACCGTTTTCCTGGAGTGTGTTTGCCTTTGGTCGAGCAGCAGCACTGGCTTGGCCTGAGCCCTTGTCCCGCTGTAAGACCTCACCACTCTCCACTTTCTCCGTGATCTCATCCTGCTTCTCTCCAACGCTCACTTGTCGCCTCTCGCAGGTATGAGCTCGTCGTCTCTGGAACTCGAGCTCTCGTACTTCAGTTCCGTCAGCTACATCAGCTGTACACTAAGGTTCCGAGTCAAGATGGCGGCGCGTTCGAAGGAGCCAAGCGCGTGTCGGACTTCAGGTAGTGAAACTGAAGCCCAGCTTCATACTGGGCTTCACGCTCATCCAGCCTTCGACGATTGAGGTCCGACAGCGTCGCCAGCTCGCAGAGCATGAGCCACGATCCCTTCGCCGCCAGGCTGAGCGGACTCTACCCGGACGATGCTGGCGACGCGCTCTTCGTCCGAGACGCGCGTCGATCTCTAGGACACGACACGATGGATCCTCGCCACGCGCTTTACAGAATAAGCGAGAGAAGTCCGCGTGCTTTCCCAGCAGCTCTTTCACGGCACTCGACAAGCCGACGCGCGGCGAGGTATTCTCTGGAGAACCGCATGACTTTCGTCGACCGCCAGCTCTTCGCCGTGCGTGCGTGACTCTGCTCGGCTCGTGCTTCCGAGAGTTCGACACGTCGGCGTCTTCCCAGGCTGGCTGGGAGCGCGTCAAGACCGTCATGTCTGGCGAACAAGATGGCGGAGAAGAAGAAGAAGAAGACACTGGCGGTCCGGCTGCACGCTCCACAACCGCAGCGCCGGCCTCCACGTTGCGACCTCTCCACACGCGTTCGTCTGCCGCCGGACGATGCGCAGGTCTGCAAGCTGCAGAAAGCGAACACTGGCGTTGAACTGCCGTCGGATCTCAACATTCAACCTTAGCGCAGTTCCGCCAGCTTGCGCGAACTGGAAGCTGGCGATCGCCCCGTACTGGCAGGTGGGTCTCAGGGTGGCATCGCCACGGACCAGCTTATACAGAAGCGTCGAATACAGCCGAGTCGAATCGGTCTCGGCTCGACTCGGTTCAGTTTGGCTCGACTCGACACTCCTGGGCTTACGCGTCCTTCATGTAAGTGTCCATCTCGTTGTCCAAGTCCTCCGACGTCTTCGGCGCCGATCCCCTGGTCGCCAGCACACATCCAACGGTCAGTGGGTCCACTGACATCCCCACTTTCGTTCCCGTCACTTCTCCATCCACTCACCTCTGCCCACGGTCGCCGCGGCCGCGATCTCCACGATCGCCACGTCCGTTGCCACGGCCGCCACCCCGCTCTCGGCGCGGCCGCTGCTCGTCGCGACCCTTCTGCTCCTCACCGCCGCTTCTACACATGCGTAAGCAGCCGCCATCCAGTTGTGACTGTGAGCACCCACCAATCCACGAATCCTTCACGCACGACAACGGACGCAACACCAAACAGCAGACGAACGAACCCGAACGAGACCTTGAACTTGACGTCGTCGCCGTCACGCAGCGCCGTCCCGAACAAGCCCTTGCGCACGTTCTTGTCGTCGTCGAGCGACAGCTGCATGGGCTGACCGTCAAGCGTACGACCTAGAAGCCGTTCGAATCAGCGTCAGTGTCCACACGTCCAGACCCCCTCCAAGAACAACGACACGGACGTCACGTCTCCTCACCGTCGTACTGCTTGATCGCCTTCTCCGCGTCGGACTTGCGCGCGTACCAGACCCGCGCAATGCCCTTCGAGCGGCCCGAGCGGTCGTACACGATCTCAGCTTTCTTCACGTCGCCGACCGTGCCAAAGAGCTCGCGCACGTCGTCTTCCAGGATATCAAACTTGAGGTTCTTCACGAGCACTTTCGTGCCCTGGCTCGATGACGCGTCCTTGGCGCTGCCGCCGAGACGCGAGAGGATCGACGCGCCTGAGAGGAGTGATGGTCAGATGGGACTCCGACTGGGACTGCGAGCGAGTGACGGACGCACCTTTCTTGCCGCCCTTGGGCTGCTGCTTGACGACCACTGCGCGCTTCTTGGCAGCGGCAGCGTTTCGGCCCCCACGTGGAGCGTCATCGTCCTCCACTTCCATGGCGTCCGAGTCGTCGTCTCGCTTCAAGAGGGGCAACAAGAGAGAGAGAGAGGGGAAGGGGTGTTACTCGCCATCTCCTCTCTTCAGTCGTATAACAGGAGGGGGCAAAGGGAAGACCCTGAACGCCTGTGAACGCCTCGACTGAGCTGGTTGGTCACGTACAGATCGCCCGTATGGCTGGTTGCGCACACCACCGCCGCCACCGCCGCGCTTGCGCAGCTGGCGACCGCGCACAGGGCCGGCGCCGCCCGACGCAGCGGATGCGCCGCCGCTGTTTCCGTTACCGCCCTTACCCTTGGTGGCCCGCGTCGCCGCGCGGGAGTCCGGGTTCGGCGCCTTCTTCTTCTTGGCGATGAGGTCATCGAGGCTCATGTCGAGCGACGCTAAGATGGAGGACATGGTGGGTGCTGTGGTGGGGGACTAGAGGAGGGGGTCTGGTGCACAGGGGAGGGGTGAAGGGGCGAGTTAGTAAGGGGGACGAGTGCGCCAGCACGCTCCTTTAGCGCTCGTTCCTCCTCACCTTGGCGCTTTGCACGTGTGACTGGTGGGGGTTTCAAACTCGCTCTAATTTGTGGCTTGCAAAATGGTGCGGTTTTTCAGTCGCTGCAAGCTCAAATTCTGACCCAGCTCAAGTCATCGTCGCGTTTATCGTTGTTATGCGAACTGGAACCGACATTGAGTGACAACATCAGCATTGATCTCGGTCGACTCAAGATTCTCAAGAGGAAGAGGGAGTGAAAGAGAGAGTCTTGACTCCTTACAGTATCACCCACCGTCTTACAGCTGACCCCAAACCGTCCACACACTCTCTCTCTCACCCTGTCGGACTCCAGCTACCTCACTGCTTCTTCAACTACTCGAGATACGCTGCAACACCAGCGTTTGCCTTCACGTTCGCATACATTCTCGAGCTTCGGGAAGGGCTCGAGCGAGAACTGAAACACCGGCACGAGTGCGTTGTGTGCAAAGTCGAACAGGTGCACGTCCGCCAACGACACGCGGTCGTCGCTCAGGAAGAAGTCGCCGCGCACGAGCGCTTCGAGCACACGGAAGGCGCTCGGCACAGTCTGTTCAAGGAACTTGATCGTCGCCACATTCTTCTTGTCCGCGTCGGACTCCGAATAGAGTGCGATGAACACTGTGAGCAGATCCCGGAGCGTCTCGGACACCATGTCGACACAGAGAGCCTCGACTGGGTCGTGCGGGTACAGACCGCCTCGATGCGCAGCGTACCTAGCGATTGCGAAGCTCTGCAAGAATGTCGTGCCGTCCACCTCGAGGACAGGCACTTGCCCGAGCGGCAGCTGAGGCTTGAGCGCCGCCATGTCGGCGTGCCGGACGCGCTGGTCGGTGAACCCGATGCCGCCTAACACGAATAGCAGACGCGAGAGCTCGGCTCGACCCGTGCCGTCATAATACATGAGCTTGAGTTGTGCGGTGGTGCTCATGGCGTTGGCGTTGGCGTTGACGCTACGTTTGGTGCGTGAGGGCACGAGTGCGAAAACCGAAGTGTGGAGGGCCGCAAGACGGCGGTAAGCAGCCTTGTTCACGAGCGAAAGTGGCGCGAAAGTGGCTGCTCCAGCATCGTCTAAGCGCAGGAACGCCCACGTTTGTTGGGCTTGACCTTGAAATCGGCGCAGCAGGACGCCAGTGGGCAATGCAAGACGTGGACTGCCCTCGTGTCGGCTGGTCCACGGCGAGCTTCGCGGTACGCCACATACAAGCGAAGGGATAACGATGGCCAATAAACAACCCATGCTCATGTGAAGCCCCAAGTGTTCACCTTTTGGAGCGTGTCCGCAACTACGAGTCGCGGTGGCGGTCTCCAATGGACTGCAACCAATGTTGTCATCGGCCACCTCGGTTGTACCAGAACAGTGCCAATACAGTCAACTCCCTCAGCAGTGCGGTCGCCATAAAATAGTTCCCTTTCAAAAGTGATCAATTTGACGACGCGCAGGCAGTTTACTCACTGACTCTCATTTTGAAATCGACTCGCCACTCACACCGCTCCTCCGCACGCCGCGCAAACCAGACAAGCATGCCTACGCACCCCTCCACTCACAGCCGGGCGCGCATGACCGCAGAGCAGAAGAGCGCGCTGCTCAAGCACTACCTCACCCACCCCGACTTGTTGCAAGAAGAGGCACGTGCCTGGGCGGCGACTCGCTTCTCGCTTCCGCGTCCGCCGGCTCCATCGACGCTCCGCCTGCTCCTCAAGCGTGGCGAGCCTGCCCATCGTGCCGGACAGCTTTCACAGAAGACGAGGAGAGCAGTAACGAGCCAAGCGTTGGAGGACGAGCTAGTACATTGGGTGGGCATGTGAGAGCGCCTCCATCTCCCTCTTGTGACTGGCGCGGCCATACAAGCAAAAGCGGTGCAAATCCGGGATCGTATGGTTCAAGAGGCGCACGGCGACGGCAACAGCAAGCTCAAAATGCTCTCGTTCTCGTCCGGCTGGCTCGATCGACTAATGAAGCGGCATGGTATCAAGGCGAGGCCGCTGCATGGCACGGCGTCTTCGAGCAGCGCAGCAGTGATAGCGGAA
>JAASFJ010000651.1:0-17991 GCA_023333755.1 Globisporangium uncinulatum
AAGGAAAGTGCGCGTTGGTGTCGACGAGGGGAGGGACGTTCAGAAAATACGTGTGCTCGTGCAACACTTGTACGTGGTTTATAAACGTGTCTCGCACTCGCCACAAGCAAAAGGAGGCGCTGTGGCATGTCACGGCGTGCAGCCTCGAGCACAAGAACTGCACCGGAGTCGCAAAGCCGACACAACGGCAAATCACGAACAGCGCTGTACTCCGCTCCTCCGTTGTCGCCGACAATGCAGCTGCAACCTCGACACTCACAGAGCAACTACGTCTGCAAGCTGGGGTTGTGTGTGGCAAATCCATCGTCCGCAGAGCAAAGGAGGTGGTGCTACCTGAGGTGTACTCCGAGGACTCGAAATCCATTGGCCATCTGCCTCGCTTCCTCAGCGAGCTGTCAGCCGTGAACAAGAATATCAGAACAGAGCTGCATCAAGACGCCAGTGGCTGCTTTGAGCGAGCTATCATCCCCATGAACCCACAGCTCTTTGTCAACGGCCAGCAAGTGTCGGTGTAGAGGCTGCGCACATGAAGCATCGTGACTACAACGGCGTACATATCATCTTCGTCGCTCGGGATGGTAACTCAAAGAACAAGATTGCTGCTGTCACGCTCGCTCCGAAGGAATGCGCGTGGTCCTACGCCTAGTTCTTCGGCGTCCTCCTCGGCGTCGGTTACCCTCTGAATGCCGTCCTAGTCTTTTGCGGCCGCCACGTTGGGCTTATTGCTGCAGCAGACGCTCTCGGCGCGAGCGTGCATTTTTGCACGAGACACATCATCGGTACGACTGAGTCGTGTGCATGCAAGTGTGGATGAATGGGTTGTTTGGGCAATACTGACTAGTCTAGTTTGGGTGCAGGAAACATGCCAGCGGATAGAATAGTGAGACTTACTGTCGCCCAGGATGCGTTCCTGTGGCGAGCGCAAGCAGCATGAACAGAGGCGGCAGTGCAGCCGCCCTTGACACCCTCGCGGCAGAAAACGAGCTTGCCGCCGGCTATATGAAAGCGCTGCCACCCGAGCGCTGTGCACTCTTTCCCCACTACAGATCGATCGTTCTCTACGGGTGGCGAACCACCAACTTCGTGGAGAGCGAGCAGGCGCGCTCGTTAAAACTCAAGCCGCGGAAGCTACTGTCGTTTGAGTACTTCCGCTCATACGCCAATATCCTGATGGGGAGAACTACAGGCGACTGCGTCTTGCAGCAGAGTGGAGCGCTTCAGATCGCATCCTGACACCAAGGGCAGAGTCCAAACTACAGCTCGAGCAGGCCAAGATCCCCAGTTACTCTGTTGCATTCTCGTCGGACGACGTGTGCTACGTGAGCCATCGCTCGTCGCCGCACGAGTCGAACATTGAGGTTTGTATTGACAAGCCACACTGTCCGTGCGCGTTGTGGATGCAGCATGGCATTCCATGTGTGCACATGCTTGCCGCTTTGCAGGGGGCACGCAAGATGGACGCTGTTCCTGGGCTGTTCGCTCGTTGCTACACGATCGCAGCGTACGGCGAGCATTTGTGTCCAATTCGTCAACCATCGGACGATGCAATGCAGCACAATCCAACCATTCAGCCAGCACCGCATTACGAGCAAGCTGGAAGACCGCGAAAGAGAAGGATCCGGTCGAAGGGTGAGCGGACATCGCGCGCAGTGTATCGTTGCAGTCGTTGTGGCTCAGGGGATTGCCACAACAGAGCAACATCCAAATACAAGTAACAGAGGCTCACTCAAACTGTGGCCAATAAATGTGGAAGAAGACGTTGTGCATGGCGCATTCACTGGCGCTGCTTCCGTTCGAGAGCGAGATCCAGAATCCGTTCCTCAGCGTCATCCGAGATGCGCTGCGTGAAGTGAGCCAGACGCCGTTCCTGCCGATCGAGAGCTGTAGTGTGGGGCCCCTGTCGCTCGAGCTCCGCAAGCTTGTGGAGCTGCTCGATGCGTGGAAGTCGTGCATGACGGCGACGTACTGCACGCACTTGTGCGGGACGAGCCGCTGGTGGCATCGACGCTGTCCTGTGAGAACCGCAGTCCCGTGCGAGGTACGCGTGTGGACGTATGTCGAGCAGGTGGCGACAGCAGTGACACCGAACGTTTTAGTCCTCCTCTCGTCTGTCGCAAACGAGATCCCAGCGCTCTCGACGTGACTGCACGAACAAGTCCGTGGGAACAGCAGAGAAGAAGGCGTCCGGTTGTTCGACTTTGTTGTGTTAGAGGCCGGCAGACGACGGAGGCGACACGCACGACCGGAAGCTACTCGTCGACACACTCCAATTCCCACTGTTGTTCGATGTGACTGACAAGCGAGCTGTGGTCGCGTTCGAACGCGTGCTCACGTGGCTCGACGTGGAAGCGAGCGCGGACGTGAGAGAGAAGGTGTCGACCGAACTGGCCCAGCACCTGAACTAGCACTGGCCGGACCCAACGATGGATCTCGTGACCATCACCACCACCACTGCGGTCGCTCGTCTGCTGCGGAGCTCCAATTTGCTGTACAACTCGGCCGGCAGGTTCCATCGTCCGAGCAAGCGCTGGTTCACGACGCCTGCGCTCGAGGCGCTCTTCCCGGCGTCAGTTGCTCTGTCTTCGCGTGTCGCGTGGCCGAGCGCGCACTTGGCGACCGTCGTCTTTCGCCTCAAGCAGACGCCGACGCGCGAAGACGCGCTCGTGCGTCTCGATCGGCACCGCGAGAGCGGCACGCTCGAAGTGAGTGACGTCCGTCGGATCTACGCGTTCGCGCCGGAGCAAGTTTATCGCACCTCTCCAGCCACTGCCCAGGCGATCCGACAGGGGTGCACTACACATCACTCTTGTTTGCGCCAGTCGGCAAGGATTCGGGACGCGGCCACGCGTTCTTCGCTGCCCAAGACAGCGTGTGGTCCGCGACAGCATGGGGCGGCCACCTCGTGGCGCTCGAGCAGTCGTATCCGAAAGCGCTCCGTCCGTTCCTTACCGACCTATGTGGCGTCTCTCGCAAGCCGTCGGTCATGTTGCTCTGCGAGCGCCTCACCGAGCTCCAGGGATTCGTGCACGCGACGGACATGAAGCAGCAGTGGACGCGGGACGTGCTGCTCGTGCTCCATTTCCTCGCGAAGCAGGTGCGGAAAGCCGCGCTGCCCAAGCCCGAGCTCCGGCGGCTCCGGAAGACGCTCAAAGCGACTGCGTGGCTGCCGACTGTCAGCGCTGGGAGCACCAGTTTGAGCCATGTCGCGTGGTGTGCGAGCCAGGACGCACCAGTCGTGTGTGTGACGGACGAGGAGCTTGCAGTGCAGAAGCTCGTGAGGGGGCTGCGCCGCAAGTGTGGCGCGCAGCGCGACCAAAACGACAGCCTCCAGCTCGCCATAGCGTGCCGGTGCCACTTCTGAGAGTGTGTGTCTGGGTACTCGCGCTCTGCTCCCATTCGTCCGAGTCCAACTGACACTTTAGAATCATAAATATCTAATTGAAAAAAGGCCACAAAAGCGCAAAAGCAGCGCTTGTGGACGAAAGTGCAGAGCGTTATTTTTACACATCAGACTGTGTGATTAAACGCGTTGGGCTTGAATATGCGGCAACAGTAAATATATTTCATAAAGAGGTTTGAGTCCCATTTTGGTCGCAAACGACGATTTGAGTCCCATTTCGGAAGTTTCCCTTTTATTTTCCTTTGTGGTCGCTTTTTACAAGTCTGAAGCGGCCACCAAATTTACGACTTCAACTTACCAATGTAGTTTTCTTGTCAACTACACACTCACCAGAAGTCAAATGCGGGCGGCAGGTCCTCCTGGGTGGGACGTGCCGTCCGCCCGTAACCCTAATTTCGTAAATTAGGAACATTTGAACACTCATGGAAACGGTCTGTTTTGAGAAAATAGTGGATTTAGCTTACAGCTCGTCGTCGTCATCCTCCTCGTCGCTCGAGTACTGACCGCGCACGTCGTAATATTCCTCCTCTGGCAGTTCAAGCAGGAAGCGGATCTACTTTAATATTCGCAAAGTTAGGACTTTTAGGACATTTAGAGTGTTTGGACACGCTCATGGCAAGGATGGCTTTGATGGCAAGCCACTATAATAGGGAGAGTCAAATTCAACATATTCGACTTCTAAAAAATCAAATACGGATCACTGAAAACAAGGTACAGTCGCTACAGAAAGTCTTCGTCCAAAGCCTCCAAAAAATCTGTAAATTGGACTACGATCTCAAACTTCACAGATTTGAGCTGCCGACATATCAGCAGAAGGAACACAACGAGACGATTTGAAAGATCATCTGGACTCTTCCAAACGAGGAGTCTAGAAAAAGTTACAGCGCCAGAAGTTGGCCATTTCAACTAAGTACGGACAAAATGTGATCGACCAAGCCTTTTTTACCTTGGATTTTGTATGGCATGTAGGAAAATAATGAGATCACAGCGCGCCTCACACGCTTTTTCTCTACTGTACAGTGCGCGACAAAAGTTGTCTGAATCTAGAAAGTGTGCAATGCGCAACAGGGTTGCACAACAAACTTTAGTGATATTCCGTAAAAACATTTAATCATCAATGTCTGTAAGAAGGGACCCATTTTCGGGTCATTTTTATGCTGTCTTCTAGAACGTCACCAGTCTGTTCTCTCATCACCGCCAAAAATTTATCACTCGAAAGACCATGTAAAAGTGAGGATGTACACTCGAGCATTTGTTGATTGGAGCATTCGCGAGCTCATGGTGACACCGTCAAAAGGTTGACTTTTATTTGAAAATACGATCCAAAGTTTGTGATATTTAAAATTGTAGCCATAGTGACGAAATTGACTTGAATAAAGTATCTAGAAATAGTTCTCGGCGGAAATTCTTTATCCGTCCAGCGGCCACCTCGTCCGAAAATGGCACTCATGGCTAAAGAAGATTTTGATGGCGCTTGATATCTCAACAGCCATGACGATCCATCTAATGAAATTTTGGTGAGTTTCATCAAACACACTGATGAACATGCCCTGCAAGTTTGAGGCCAATCGACAAAGGACCGGTGAAGTTATCATTTTCGACCGCATACTCAAGGGTTCACTTCTTACAGACATTGATGATTAAAAATTCAATTGTTATCGAAGCCACTGCGGCGCGGATATTTGGGATTGCAGAGTATTCCAGGCCCGCAACCAACATCAAACACATACCGAGTATCATGAGCCGAACATATGTGTAAATATATGAAATCCAGTTGTGTTTACTGATGTCGCACAAGTGGTTGGTTCCTCACGAACAAACAGAACACAACGATGATGATGCAGATTCGGCAGAAAGTAAACTCGTTCGACAGGATTGTCAATTTGTAAAAATCTCGGCAGTCATGCAGCCAAAACTAAGCGCACTAGATAATACTTTTTTTCAAATTATCATTCAATTTTTTAGATTTGAACAATAATGAGAACAAGCACTGTACTGAAAAGAGGATATCTATACTTTAGCCGAAACCAACCTCTGGTTCGCTTCTTTTGTAGTTGTTTTTACCTTCAGTGGTAGACTGCTAAATATATCAAATAAAATAAACAGTAAGTAGAAACAAACTATTTTCTATTATTAAGTTTAGATATAATTCTACCTGCTAAAAGTATCAAAAAGGTGTGCAGTAAGCAAAACAAAAATGTAATCCTTGAGTTATCAATTTTTCATGGAAGTGTATACACTCGCCAATTTTGTACGGATAGAAAAAAACACAGATCACATGTACCGCTGTTGATGGGAAATCGATTCAAGGAAGACGAAAAAGGTCTCGTGGCATGGCGACGATAAGATGCGAAGCGCATATCGTACACCCCACGAGACACCCATCCCGGTGCGGAGATGCACGGAGCAAAGCGGAGTGCATCGACCTCGCAGGCGAGCGAGCCGAAGGTGAAGCGCTGCAACGCGTAATTTTTTTCCTTTCACCCACAGGGTGTAACCCTTACCCTACGTCATATTTGTATACATAATACGCTTTTCGAACACCGGGTGTGTATATTATATGCACACAGACTAGACATTTACACAACCAGAAATCGGTATGCGTAGGGAGAGCCATTTTTCATTTAATTTTCACTTTTTGAGTTGAAAAGCTCGCGTTTCAGCCCTTTTTTCATTGCGGCAGTAATACAAACATCCTTCACCTGGAAAGATTACCGATTGGTAATATAAGATGTTGTCCATAAATGTCAACGTATACATGCCTAGAATTGTTAATGTGTAGTTGTAACAAGTTGTTATTGGTATTGGCAAGTGTAAAAAAATCTTGAGAAGCTCTTGGTATTGTGATAACCAAAAAATTTGTCCCATGGAAAACTGCGCCTAAAAATGCTCAAGCTGTCTACAAGAGACACCATCAAGAATGTTAAACATGGCGAATTAAGGGAGAAGGAAATGCTAAAGTTGCCATGATATTAAAAAAAGGCTGGTTGAAATTGGCTGCAACAGTCTCGTTCGTTTGCCAGCTCGCTTAAGATCGGAGGTGTTTGAACGTCTCTGTACTCAAGTTGAGAGAGGATGTAGTGCCTTTCACTCGTATTGCATTTCAAGTGGCTTTATTCGTGCAGCGAACAGAGCTTTAGGTATGCAAGTGTTTGTATGATACAGTAGTTTTGCGTTGTGTCGATTTGCTGAAGGTGGGTGTTGAATGCCCACTTCCAAGTGTGCATTCGACGTTTGTTTTACAATTCGCACATGGCTTCTGCTAATCTCTAAGTATTAGACTGTTTGTTATACTAAATCTGCACTACGGCGTCGATTTATATATAACAACGGGGTCGATGCTAATAAATCGGAGCTGAGGCGTCAATTTATAATTGAAATGGACTTTCGGGCTGGATATCACAATATGTACTGTAATTTAAGGTGTACCTAACTCATTTGACCAAATGTGGTCACTTGGCGGAAATGACAACTTGCACATATTAGTAAGCAGTACGTTGTCTAACACAACACGTTTGAACATTTGCATAATCCAACAAGTGGAATTGGAGGTGTTAAATATATGCACTCAATGTTTTACACTGTTTGTTGGAATCTATGTCAATAGTTTGAAGGTGTCCAAGGATCAATGGGCACGCAAATGCCCCAATCAACATTTTCTTGTGCGTGCATCCTCCCTGTGCACGATATTTCGTGCGATATTTTTTGCGACGAAGAGAGCATAGACCAGTCCATTTCTACGTCATCGATTAAAATAGCAAAAATGAGTCCTTTCATACGGAGAGTACTGATAAAATAATTTGATTATAAAAGAATACAAAAAATCCAAATGATACATTGCTATCAAGATGAAGTTTGTACATTCTTTATAATTTAGATTTAATTATTACACCTACTCTCTGAAAAAACCGGGCTAATTTATGAATAAAATACAGATATGTAAAAAATCAAGACGAGCGCTTCACGATTATCAAAACGCATCTTCAGATATACATTTATGTTATGTTCATGATGGACAAGGTGCGAAATTTACCCGACAGGTGAATGCAGTGCTATGAGCCTGTCCAAAAAGAAGCTCGATAATCTTGGCTCAAGAGGGTCAGCGCTTTTCGATATATAATTACGACTGGACGACCAATTTCAGATACGAATGCTACAATGTTACTGTACAGGCCTTTATCGTCGAATTTGCAAGGTATTCGGTAAATTATGCTGTAGATTGTCTAATTTTTATTATGCCAACACGAGGGGGTCGATTGCATAGCATATTGCACTTGAACAACCTTTTCTATGGGCAACCTTTACCATGCCGACCTGATTAGGTGCGTGTAGCATATTGAGGTGGTCCGAGTAGGCATGACGTGTGGACTGGTAGGTGGGCCGCTTAATAATCCCAGTGGGTCCAGTGAGAGCCGGTTGGGTGAGGTCCAAAGCGAGAGGACGAGTCCTGAAAAGAAGACTCTAATCCCGAAGAGAGAGGGAAGAACCGTAACCGGGAGACTGAATGGCTTATCACGAGAGGAAATGAGCCTTATCCGGAAATGGAGTCAAATGGAGCCAAAAGGACCCAGTTGTTAACCGTGTAGCCGTGTGCCGCTGTGATGCTGATCGTGCGAATCTGGTTTGGATGGAAAAGTCACGCATGTGACACTCTCTGCCTGTGGTGCTGGACATCGTGTTGAGAGGAAAGAGTGGCGAGTAAGAGCTGACAGGGGCAACAAGCTGACCAGTTGCGACTGCTCACTCTTCGTCGCCCACCGCCTCCGCTTCTCGCCCGATCTCCCCGTCTCAAGCTATCATGCTGTTGTCTCTCTTCTCCTGTCCGGCTTCGTCTACCACGCCTTTGCTCGGGTCTGGGATCCCGTCGCCGTCTTCCTCCCGCTGTCGGACATGCCGGTGTCCTTTGGCTCCAGTTTCTCACCCCCGGTGCCAGTGCTGCTCTTTTCACCGCCACCTGCTTCTCCTAATCCGGACCAGGCGGACTCCGTTGTTTCAGGTCCTAAGGGTGCTCCCTCGTCCGACGATCACGAGGGATTTAGATTTTCCTCGCACGGACTGGACGGGGTGGCACTGGATGAGTCTGGGCGCGGAGTCCTGCCGGTGCACGGGTCGACGCGTACGAACAGCAAGGCAAAGCTCACTCGGACGTCGCGCAAGCCCCTTGACACCGACCCCCCCAAAACCGTCGTCATCCGTTGCATGCAGCAGAAGAATGACTAAGGCGATGGCGCGTGTAACGGGGCATTCGATCCCGTTACTTTAGTAGGTTACTTTTAGGATTTGGAACTTTAGGTGTACATACGGGGGGAGGTACGATAGAAGTAACATTCGATCCTCGCGCTGGTCACTATTATGACAGGCTCTGCGGGTCAGTCGCCCATTGGCTGAGATAGTATTCGCAGCATCATTTCAGCCAATCATAATTGCAACACGGCATTTTTCACCGCTCCAGCTTCCGCTGGAGCCCCAAAACAATCAAAGTTCACTTTGCTTCCTTTCGCTCAAGCTTCCTCCTCAGCTGGCTGGCTTAGTAGCAGCCGGCCCGTTACATCGCGCGTCTTCCTCGCGGCAAGTTTGTACCGATTTCGACGCACAAGTACCGTTTCGAAGACACCACCAACCGGCGCACTGTGCACGACGTCTTGTGCTACCGCGTCATGTGATTTGAGGGCAGGAACACCGAAACGGGAAGGCAGCAGCACTCGTACACGTATGAGCCCGCGGTCGAGCTTCAGAAGCATGGCTACGGCGAGTTGCGCAAGCTCGTGGACGACTGAGTCGACAACGTCATTCGCCAGATCCCGTTCGAGCAGTACCTGAGCTCTTCGAATCGAGCTGCTCAAGTTCCCGTCGCTTCTCTCCAGAACGACTGCGTCTCCACTGCTATCTGCGCTGGGTTCTCCCTCCTGGACTGGTAAGCGGTGGTGACCAAGATGCCCGTGTCGGTTTTCTCGAGACCCTTACTGTGGACGCGTTGGAGGTGTTGGCGTGGAACATGACCGCTAGCTTTCTCAATGTCCAATGTGCCTGACTGCAAGCGCGACTGGCCTGGGGTCGAGAACCGTCGCTGGGGTGGCAGGACTGGCTGGCTAAAAGCTGAATACGAGACTTCGTGCACTACGATCATTAAGCAACATCTGATACAATAATGAGGACACTTCTGTTTATGTATGATTTTCGAAAATCAAGGAAATATTTACTTCTACCGCCTTCCCAATTACAAAAACAGCGAAAATGTATTTCTGTACATAGCGTTTACATTTTGTTATACCTGAACATTAAAGAAATACACGACAGGTCGTCCTCGCTAGACCACACGCGAAATTAGTCAAGGACTTCGCAATTATTGGTCGTTATTCTATATTATAGAATAACGACCAATAATTGCTATATTATAACACCACTTCTACACGAGAGATGATGCAAAGGGAGGTCAAAGGAGTTGTATCTATCTATTGAGACAATCTATTGAGATAAAAATATTACGCTACGGTCTTTTTCGCGAAAGCTCTACGTTGCGGTCTTTTTTTGCGAAAGCTCACTCGTTTTGGATACAGGTGACCCGCATTGAGATTATTCAAGAACTTAATATTTAATATGTGACTCGGTATTTGAACAAAAACTCGTTCCCGCAACACACATATGTGAATATATCGAAAATACATTCATTTGCCGCAAAACTGTTGAACACCAATTCTTCACGCTCCCCTATGTTAAGGGCACACGCATGTCAGCACGAAAGTGCATTGTCATTCTTCCACCCACAAATTTGAACGCCTTGTCCAACTCAGCATAACCGAGCAAACTGCTTTTGTTAGTACAGTAGCGTCAGAATGACGAGATTCAAGCGACCCCTGTTGTTTTTTGCATTCACTCCAGTGAAAATCAATCACAGTGGCATTTATACAGACATTAATTTTGAGCGTTTCACACTTTAAGTCAATTCAACTGTACGAACTTGCCAAGGAAAACAAGACTGACTTTTATCCGAAACAACCCATCTTTCTCTATATCACTCAATCTTTCATTTTGAGAGCATGGGATTTAGAAAAACGTTATTAAGTTCGACAAAGCTAAACAATAACGGATAATTTGTTCAACAACGGAAGACACACTTTTTGCGAGTGTTGCCTACTGTCTCGGGAAATACAGCAGTGCGTGGTAGAATTTGTTACTTGCTTGTTGTGCGTCTTATATTTCGGCATGATATACCACAAAATACTGTATATACCGAAATAGTGAGGACCACCTGGAGTCATGATTGATTTTAATTAAATCACGAGTAAAAAGCTCCTTTAAATACATACTGTTCGAATTGACTTGTACCAAGGCTATACAATTGATTCAACGAACCTCTCACGCTAAATAGACTAACCAAGATAATTAGAGGGCCGAAATTGGTTTTTATTAGACAGAGCAGTTTTATGTCAGAAAAGTGACTGGAGGGGTGATCCTCACTATTTCGGTATATACAGTAAGTATTTTAATCTAGCTAATTTGTGTCATTTACGTATATACTTGAATTGATCAAATCATACTTCATACGCACCTGCAAACAAGACTGTTGTTTTGTGTTCCATTTTAGCATATTCATTTTTTTCTTGGTCTATTTTGATAGGCATTGATAAACTTCATTCATGGAGTCAGTTGCGTTTGACCCAGATACTGGGTATTCATAGTATACACAGTGTACTGGAATAATGATTTAAGTTGTCATGTAACACCCAGTCGCTGAGTCAACCAGGCCAAACACGATCAGACCCCAAAAACAACTTCATCAATATGTACCCAAACACGCCAAACCTTTGTGTGTGCATGCGACAGTGCAACACATGAACAACCGTGCAGTTTGCAACCTCTGGAATGGCATCTGCTTGACGCTTTTCAGTTTTATCCGAAAATGTTAAAAGTGATTTTTTTAAATACGTGTTTTTGTCCGCGCCTTGTGCGACCATTGCAAGCAGTAGACACAACTAGCAATGCCGATCACCCCGCTCATTTTGACAAGTCCCAGATGAGCTTAGTCACACGCTCGAAGCCAGTTGGTGTCATGCATCATGTGTTTCGTGATAGACGTGTTTTGTTTCGTCAAAATATAATTCGAAAAAAATACTGATTTGTCTGAGTGAAAAGTCTAATAATAAATGACATTTAGACAATTCAACGTAAAAAAGACAATAACGTTGCATTATATAAATTCGAATCGTTCGAATCTGAGTTTGGTCGTCAAATTGCAAATTATAAATTCCAAAAACGATGACCACCTCGAGCCGAAATCGTCGAGACACTTTTTGGCTGGCGGATAGCATCGCGAGTACTATCCAATGGGAGTCGCACCTACACCACCTTGATCACAACATAAAGAGCTATCTGAACATGTTCTTTGGTAATCGTGATTCACGACTCGTGAAGCCTCATCATCTTGATTTTAGTTTTTCGCATTTCTGCATTTTACTCAAATTCGGCCTGGTTGACTCACTGGGTGTTAAAAAATATTCTAGTATAATAAAACAGAATTCTAAAACCGAAATGTGCTGTATTTCTCCGATAGTGAGGACAACCTATCGTGTCTCTTTTTGAAATATTCCTATATGAAAAATGTAAACGCTACGTATCGAAATGCATTTTTTATGTTTTATGTAATTTGGGAAGGCGCTATAAGCGAAGTACTGACTGTGATAAACTCTTTGAGCGGGATAGGATGGTATAGTAGTAAATAATTTAATGATTTTCGGAAAGCGCCGAAGGGTCTCCATTATCGCGGGAAACGCACTACGTCCATATAAAGCAAGCCTCTAATTCTAACATTGTGCATACAGAAGAGTGTTGAGAATTCTTAAGCTAGGGTTCTCTGCTTTGGCAGCCAGCCGTAATATGCGACATCCATATATAAGTTTTGACATTGTCCGGTGTCCTCCCACGGGACGGTAACGCAATTTTGAATAGCCCTACTAAACAGTGTTCTCATTTCTAGCATTTTTGCATAGTTGGTTCGGGACGGCTGCATAAATATGCACCAAAGCCGTAAACGTTTGCACAAAATAACGTTGATGTGCATCGATTTCGCAACAATTTCTCCCTTTTCAAGGGGAATATCTCTTTACAACAACTGAACCAATCATGCATATGGAAGGATTACACATATAGTGTGAATCATTTGTTGTTTCACGGTGGTGTGAATATGCTTGAACAAACAGACTTTGACACTCGAATGACACTGTTGCCATGAAGTGGTTGAGCAAGGGAGGATGGAAGTTAGTGGGCGAGCAAGTGGGTATGCGAATGAGAAAGAAAGCGAGCATTCCAGTGAGAGAATCTTGAAAGTAGGGAGAGAGAAAGAGGACTGTAAAATTAAGCGTTACCAGACTACGAGTTGAAAGGGCGAGTAATACACTGGGAAAAGAAATTGGGGCGTGGAGTAATGTTAGAGGAAGGGTGAGACTGAGATATATAAAGGAGGAGAGATAAACGGAGACAGTGAGGCGGAGAGAGGGGGTATAGGGGAGAAGGAAGAGGGAAAGGGAGAGAAGGGAGAAAGAGGATGACAGACAGAGGGGATAGAGCGAGGAGAGAGTGGGGAAAGATAGCGAGGGGAGAGGTGGAGAGAGAGAGTGAGAGAGAGAGAGAGGCGAGAGAGGGAGGGACGTGAAATGAGTGATATAGAAAGTGAGAGAGATGAAGAGGTATGATGGGGCGTCAGATTCAGGAGGGTTGGAGAACGGAGAATTGAAAAAGCGGAGGCGAAAAAGAGGGAGACAGTGTTAGGAGTACATATTGAGGGCAAGGCGGATGAATTGGAGGACAGAAGGGGAACAGGAAGGCAGGATGGGGGACAGGAGGGCTGGAGAACAGGTAGAGGTTGGACGGCTCCCCGGGGCGAAGACTTGTGCAAGAGCCTTGCCTTGTACTACCTCTGTCCCATTACTAACGGGTTCTACCGATTAATATACCGTATACTATTACCTCACTATACCGTAGT
This sequence comes from Globisporangium uncinulatum, assembly GCA_023333755.1. NCBI lineage: Eukaryota > Oomycota > Peronosporomycetes > Pythiales > Pythiaceae > Globisporangium > Globisporangium uncinulatum. The sequence continues at coordinate 13,380 of JAASFJ010000651.1, forward strand.
TTGAGGCAAAGGTATACAATAGTGCAGGGTACAATAAGTCAACGACCAAAATGCTGTCTCCTTACACAATCTACATATCGTTACAAAGGCTGGTGCTACTGTGGTTGAAATCCAGCTGTGATCGTGTCAGCGCTTTACACCCCAGAATCCTGTCGTAGAATTCGACTCGCTGTCGATGTAGTTTCGATCAGGTTCGAACGAGAACGTATTAGAACCATCAGCACCAGCAAACACTCCACAATTTCAATTTATCACAAAATATCATGTGTAATGTACACGCTGTGGTTTGATATTGCTGCTACAGTACATACACACAAGTGTTGAAACGTTGACACTCCGATCGTGATGCAACAAAATGATACTTCAATCGATAGTGTGTGGCCTTACAATATACAGTGCGAGCAGATGATTTCACTAAGATCATCTCAGTTCATCTCTGCCGAGTCGAATCGGCGAAATATCGTATAAAACGCGAAGCTAATTAAAAATAGAAGGTTATTGTGTATACATATCAAAAAGGAGTAGTACTAAAAATTACAACTTAGTTTAGAGTATATTATTATGCACGGTATAATATGCGCATAGTGCCTTCAGTGGATGCGAAAGGTATTGTAATCGGACAGGGTATACAAATCGGCAGAACCCATTATTTGAGCATTTGCCAAAAAAAGCAAAATTTATTCAAAAACGAGAAATTTGACTTGCCAGTTTCTCGGCTAATTTCCACGAAAAAATGCTTAAAATGACCCATATTACGCGCGAACAACGTATCTTCCAGAGGGTTCACTTGGTTCTATGGGATTGTTTGTGTGAGCCGAGCAACGCCACCAGACACAATAATCAAAAATGACAGGGTTTCAAATGCTCATATTATTATGGGACGGAGGTAGTATAAAACAAAGTCGTTTTTAATCGCTTTCTCACTTTTTGAAACAATTTGCGTGCCAAAAAGTGATTTTGTTTGGCTTACTTTGTGTCACATTCACAATTGTTTCAAACGTCACAAATACGGTGTCGCAAATGGTTTGTTTCTGGTCGTAATGTTCGAACAGTCTCGTTTTGTATCATGATTTTTTTTTTAAGTTTGTATGCTTTTGGGATTGCTGCGTTTATGTAGAAATCCGTGAATATGATTGGCTTGTTGCCCGGCATTTTTTTACTTGACGTTTGTACTTTTGTGGTTGCACCGTTTATGAATCAATAGTGGAATTTGTACCATTTTCCCGGTATGTGACAAATACACAGGCGTAATTGCATGGTCAAGCTCCGACTAAAGCTCGCGAGAGACACCGCCGTGGTGGCGCTCGGCGCCTCGCTGCTGCTAGCGGAGTCGGCCGAGCGCCATATCGACAGCCGCCGCGCGTCCTTCGTGACCCAGAACCTGATCGCGCTGCGCGAGGCGACTGTGTCCGCCAGGGACGAGCAACAACCGCAAGTACTTCCTTCAGCAAGTTCGTTGGCGATGGACTTTAGTTGTTCGTTTGCCCATGCTGTTTGGCGGCTCTCCTGTCTACTAAGCAAGTGGTCGCGCTTCTTCTGCTACAAACTGACCTGGCAACGCGACTTGAAACAGGAGCTACAGGAACAACACAAGTGGCAGGAGCGACGGGGGCAGCAGACGCGTGGCTTGCGCGTGACGCGCCGCAGTTCCCGTTCGTGCTGGGAATTTCGCCAGGAGATGACCCGAAGAAAGTGGCAGCCACGTACGGAGCGTTGCTCTTTCTAGCTGCTGTGGGTGGGCGTTGCAGCGTAGCTGACTGCGGGCGCTCCCCACTTTTGTTGTCACTTGGCAGCGTCCTCGCGGGCTCCCATGCTGTTGTCGTGGGTGCGTCTTCTCCTCCTCCTCCTCTCTCTTGCTCTCTCGTTACCAAGCCCAAACGAACGAGTGCTGCACTTCGCATACTGTGGCATTAAACGATGGGCTGTCGTGACAGGGTCGACAAGCGAAAGCACGCGTGACTCGCTGAGCACTCTCGCAGCTCCGACTGGTCCGTTCGAGAGCACGCTGAGTACGTTGGCAAGCCGCTGGAAGGCGCTGAAGGCGTCGCTGCACGCCGACGTTCCTGCCGCGTTTGACCCGCGCGCGAGGTGCGGATAGTGGTAGCAGCGAGTGCGGGCGGATGTGCCGCCTGTAGCGTGCCAGTCGAGCTCGTCATAAGACTGACGCTCTGGGGTGTGACAGCGCGTTAACAGCGACTTTGGACGAGCTCCTCGTGGCGCTCAGAGCAATCCACTGCGACCCACCAGTGACGGCAACCGTTAGCTCAGACCCGCTGCCGTCTTCAGGAGGAGAACAGGACGCTGACGGGTCGCAGCCGCGCGTCGTGTTCTTCCTGCGAGACTTTGACGAGTGCGAGAGCTCCACAGACGCGGCGAACTGGCTGCGCTGGGTGCACGAGGTGACGAAAGCAGGGCTCGCACACGTTGTGATCCCGACGCGTGCCAGCATGACGCCGACCAAAGTGGCCACGCTCCAGGCGCTCCACGGCGCCGATAGTGGCGAGTTCGTCGCGATCGCTCTGCGCGTCGCCAAGGGAGCTGCTGACGCGACTTCTGCGGAAGACAAGCTGCGCGAATTGGAGGTGCGCGGTTGTTGCGGACGTGCTTCCTCACTCGCTCTCTCGGCGTGAGCGTCTGGTCACGTTGGGTGACCTTTTGCTCTGCGTGCTGGTGGACGGACACGCAGGTCGAGTACAAGTTGGGGCTGCGCGTGCGAGAGCCAGATGACGGTGAACGCGACGATTTGCCACCTAGCGGCAGCATCGACGAAGCGCACGTCATCATCAGCGCCGTGGGGAATTGGTGGAGCGACCTGGTCACAGTAGTCGAGAGACTGCGGGAGCGTGGGCTCGGGTCGACGAGTGACGCTGAGGAGCGTCTGGCGCTCGTCCGCGCGGTGTGCCACGAGTTCCAGCAGGAGGTTGTCGACGCGATTCTTGGGCAGGTCCACCTGGACGGGAGCCTTGACCTCCAGCGTATCCTGTCGCGCTCGCCTACGGTTGCTGCTGGTGCTGTTACGAGCGCGGCGACAGATCAGAGTGGCGACGGCGATGGCGCGGACGAAGAAGAGAAGGCGCTGCGGGCATTGGAGTCGTGGAAGTGTCTGGAAGTGGTGAGCGGGATGGCGGCCAAGAGCGGCTTGATGGCGTCTCCGCAACAGTTCCTGATGAAGGACAAGTACCGACCGCTGAACTGCGTCCCACCCGTGGAAGCTTTGCTACCTTTCGGGCACCGCAAAGAAGGCGAAGCCAAGTTTCTGCAGCTGATCGACGCGAACATGCTGTCCTTGCGGCCGAAGGTGCGAGCGTCGCTCTGTGTACATGGGAGTTGCTACGCAGCACATTGAGCGGGGTGGGTGAGGGTTTGACGGCGCCTCCTCGCTCTGAGTGAGATCTCACTATCACTCACACACGTCGTCTGACTCTCGGGAATGCACTTGGCAGACGGATGTAGAGATCCTCGTGCTTCCGTGTTCAGCGTCAGACCTGATCGCTCCCTGCTGGGTCGAGGCGCGTCCGATCGTGGTGAGCGCGTTCACAGAGATCTGGGTGCGTACCGTGGAATGTTGTGAAGCCATCGCCCAGGCAACTCTCGTGGATATAACAGCACGGAACCCTCTCTTTGGCTGACCACTCGCTCGCTGCTTGTCTAGAGGAACGATACGTACTTCAAGGCAGTTCAAGGGTTGGAGCGGGTTGCGACCAACAAGAAGGTGAGTGACTCTGCGATACGTATGGCGCGAACAGAGAGTGGGAGCGCGAGGATAGCGGATGCGAAGGAGTGTAGGCGCAAACATCGGCAACAGAACTCACACGAACGAACGAACTTGTGCGTGCGCAGCTCCGAGAAGAAATCGACCTGTACGCGCAAGAGATCGGAGAGCGGCAATTCATGCTGACCGAGCAGAGGAGCGAGTTCCTGTTGATGCAGTTTAAGCTCACGAAAGCAGAGCGTGCGACGCGAGCTGCTGAGGTGCGAATGTGCGCAGGAGCTGTGGTGCTGCTCGCTGATTGGCGTGCTCATCATGTGAAGTGCTCGCTGGCTCTGTCGGGTGCGTGTTCTCGACAGTTGTCTTTGCTGGAGCTCGAGATCGACGCCAAGAGGGCGTACTTGGAGCGACTGCGCTTGGTGTTGCGCTCGTGATCAGGATGCAGTATTTCGCTTTCACCGATACATGCACCGCCTTCCCAAATTACTGTATTTCCGGCGATAATGGGGACCGTTCGGATTCAGTTATGATTTCAAAACATCATGAGATTTTTTTTCAAAACATTATAATTTATAGTAACGTAAAACATCAGATTGTGGCAAGAATCTGAATGCCTTCGCAAAAACGCCATATCTTCACAATACCTCATCTGAATTGAGATCTTCGGCCATAATAAGAATCTGTATTTTTGCAGATCACGTGGTCATTGGACTGTGATGCCTTTTTGTTTGCATGAAGCAACAGCAAAGCAAACGAAATGTGGAAGAACTGAATTTTTGACAACATCAATTTATGGCCGGTCTTAATTGACTTTATTGACCAGTGCTTTGACTTTTGGACGAAAATAGTCCAGAAAAGCGCTATAGGCGGACGAGAAAGAATAAGGGCTGAACAACGCATCGA
>JAASFJ010000652.1:0-17988 GCA_023333755.1 Globisporangium uncinulatum
CGCTATGGACGACACGTCATCGCGGCCCATCGCGAGCAGCGCCATCACGGACATCAGCGCCCAGGAGCTCGACCAGCTCTGGCTCGTCATCGACTCTGCCAGCAGCAGCGAGGCTCTGTCGCCGGTCGAGCGCGTCCACGAGACGATCGAGTCCCCACTGCGCACAACGAGCGTGACGAAAGCAAGGGACGCGAGCTCGAGCGGCCCGCTCTCCCCCGATGTGCTCGCGCTCCGACGCAAGACGAACAGCGCGTCCATGCGACGGGCCGCACAGCGCAAGAAGCTCGAGTTCCAGCACTTACGGGAGCAAGTCGAGCTGCTCGAGAAGAAGCTCAAAGAGCTCCAGTGCGTCGTAAACGACTCGAACGAAACACGGGCGGCCGACGTCCCCGAGACGGCCGGCTCCACGTCTGCACGACTCGGTCTGGTCCAGCGAGTCTCGTCTTCCTCCTCCTCTTCCTCTTCCTTCTCAAGTCGCCCCCACCTCCGGACCGACCACGACATTCAGGAACTGCTCCAGCTCATCCAGACGTACCAGCACGAACAGCTCAATCTCCACCACGCGATCCAGCGCCACGAAAAGACCGCGGCCACCCTTTCGCAGCTCCTGGACGCCTCCAGGAGCCTCGTGTTTGGCAGCACGAGCATCTACGCGGGCATGCACCAAGCAGACGACGACTTTGCGTGGGTCAATGCGGTGCTGCCGTTCTTACCCGTGTTCTCGAAAGCGCGCGTGAACGACCTCGTCCGCGAGAGCTACTTGGAGATCGTCCGGTACTTTGCGCTCGCAGAGACGCTCCCGCCGTCGTCAGAGCCAGTAATGGGGTGGAGCAGCCGACAGTGCTTGGCGAACGGCTGGGTCGACTTTGTGTACAGCAAGGACTTTCCAGACATCGACCTCGAGACGCTAGTCGCGCGCACGTGGGACAACTACGCGTCGACGGAGAAGAACGTCCAGCTGCGCGAGGCGACGTACAAGGTCCTCGAGCGTCTCGACGACAACACGCTCGTCATGGCGAAGAACTTGCGCGCCGATCGGTTCTACCACGCACTCTTTGTGTTAATCCGCGTGCGGACACCGACGGGCTACATCATTGCGAACCGCTCCGTCTCGCCACTGCCACAGTACGAACAGCGCTTCATGGCAGCGCTCGGTGGCTCGCGGGCGTACATGTTCCAGTTCTACGGCATGTCACTCACACGGCTCGACGAGCAATCGAGTAGTGGCCGAGGCTGCCGTGTGAAGATGTGTGGACACGCTGGGAATGGCACGCCCGTGCTGGCGCAGACCCTCGCGACAGCAGCGGTCTTCATATTGCTCAACTGGGAGAGCCGGTGCGTCAAGCCAATGCGATTGCTGCACGCGCCCGAGTAGCTCGCGCTCTTGCGGACAAGAGAGAGTGTGGACTACGTAGTGTGAGCAGCCGAGCTACGACATGTGCGTGGAGCAGGGACAGCGGAGACAGACAGACACGCTGACTGAGCTCATGGTGGTGTATGATATTGATGACGTTCGAACCCACACTGTGTTGCTCAGAGGAAGCAGCCGTTGATGCCCTAACGTTAGCGTCCTTCTTAGAGACCAGGACATTCGGTTCGATCACTCGCGAGCATTCCCAGACTCGATGCAGCGTCTGTTAAGTACGCTTTGAACACCCAAGTGGACTTAGTCTGGGTCGATACTGGTCCTGGCCACGACAGCGTCACGCAGTCCACTCCCATACCACCGTCACCACGCAGAAGCCTATCAGATCAGATCCGAGACCAACCCGAACCGACACAAGTGCCGACGACGAACACCACCGTTCGTCCTGCTGAGCAACACAACACGAGTAGAACGTGTAGTCGCTTCTCCAGAAGATGCTCGAAGAGCACGAGCGCGTCGTTGGCGAGCGACGTCGAGACGCGAGACATGGCATCGTCAATGGCACACGAACGATCCAGTCGCTTCTCAAGTACGCACAGAACGTGAAAGCAGTTCGATGGCGTAACGACCACACGTGTCAAGGACGAGTTCGGGAAGGTGGAAGGTGGGCAGAGAATCCCGAGTGCGCGTGCATTCAGGGGCGATCTACAGGCACACGTGGCGCTCGCGGAGCTCTTCAATCTGCACTTGCTCAGCAGAGGCCGTGGTGACTCGGATCGTGCACACGAGACAGAACACGAACGGTCTCTGCACGACCTTCTTCTCCGTCGCTTCAATCACAATCTTCTTCGTCACCCTGCAGCGTGAGCACAGGAGCTAGAGAAGGAGCAAAAGAAGGGCGTTGTCAGTGAAGCCATACACTCACTCAGGTAGCCACTGTGGACGCACCCGCTGGCAGATCTGACAGGAAGCACCGCTGGACGAGAAAAGCGTCCCAATGCTCTTGTCACACGACGCACAGTGCTCTGGCGTCTGTCGTTCCGTGAGTGAGTGGGGACGCGAGGCTGCAGCTCTGTCTGGAGAAGGCAATCCTGTTGTATTCGAGAGCCGTCGTGTGGCCTCCCGAGCCGCTAAGAGCGCTTGCGTCCTCATAAAGTAGAAGAGCTTCTTCTTCATCGCGCTCCTTATCATCTCGCCGCACGAGAGCAGCGACACGGCCGCTTCTTGCACTGCAATGAAGCTCAAGAGCGACCCACCGGGGTCCACAACGGTCTGGTTAAAGAGCTCGATGTGAGTCGGATCAAGCTGTCGGAAGACGAGACAGTGCGAGTACTTGCCGCGCACAATGCCAGCGTGCGTGAGCTCGGGCAAGTCCCGGTGTTCGATCGAGTGCTCGAGTCGGTACCCAATGCGCTCGCCACGGGACGTCGTAGTCACGCCAGTCTGGTTCACGAGCAGGAAATCGCGGCGTCGGACGACAGCGTTGAGTCCTGGGAAGTCGCGCAGGAGCCACGAGAGGTACGACTGGTGGAACGGCGTCGCGAGTGTCGGGGTCGCTAGCGACGCGACCACTGCCGAGTCCTCCATCCGGTCTTTCTCGTACGCGCTGCGGCGCCGCATGGAGCTCGTGTCGTCCGCGTACGAGCCGTAGAGCGCGTCTTCAATCGTGCCTTGGACGGTGCCGTGCACGAGCATGAGCGGCATGCGCGTGCTCGCTGCTAAACTCGCTTTCGGGCCGATCTCGACTGTCGTTTTCCGGTCCTGTGCGTTCGCATGTGGCGCTGACTCGCGCTCGCGGTACACGCGCACGGCTTCGTTCTCCCTCACCACCTTCCACCGCTTCATGTCGAGCTCTCGGTGCTGCTTGTAGAGGTACTCCTCGTACGAGCGCAGCGTCTCGCGCACGCTCTCGTCCGCAAGTGCCGTGAGCTCGGCCACGTCGGCCTGTGTGAGACGCACGCGCGGCAACGTCTCGGCCGACACGGGTAGTGCAGAGCCCGACGCCATGACAGAGGATGCGGTTCGAGTGTAAAGGGGTGGAATGGGTCCTCTTGTGTGCGCACGTGAGCAATTCGCCTACTGGAGACAGCCCTGCGTCTGGGAAGCAGACATCGTGTGAGAGAGAGAGGGTGGACGGACTGACTGAGGGCTGGACTGGACTGGACAGTAGCAGATACCGAGAAAGAAAAAAACGCGTACGCGAGCGTCAAGTTGTGTATGTGCGTGCGACGAAGGGACAGAGTAGAACGAATGAGTCCCATGACGGACGTCATGGGACTCATTCGTGGACATGCTTGGATTCATGTGAATCCAAGAGTTCGGTTCAAGCGGAGACGAGTCTCCGCTTGGCTCGTCCTTGCGCCGTTTGTGAGACGATCATCACAAGACTGCCCCGTTGCAACCCGAGAGTGACGAGCCAGAACGCTCCAGTATTGTAATAGTAGTAAACACGTCATGGGGTGGATGTTCGTGAGACTGGGGTCCCCAAGTCCCCAAGTCCCCAAGTCCACACCACATGCGCCACGCTCACCTCCGCTGCCAGCGCATGAGAGAGCGAGAAACGACCAAGCGCTTCGAGTACCAGTACACGAAACATCAGTCGCTTGGTTGTCGCTCCTTACACGCATGCAAATCTGCCACTTCCACAAGCGTGATCCGAGCAGACGGGAAGGCGGCGACGACAGCGGCTCGCAAGAGGTTCGCGACGGGTGTGTTGGCCCATACACAATGGAATCAACGCCACTTCTCCGTCACTCCAATAGCCTTTAGACAAAGTTGCCAACAGCACGCGCCACATGAGCCGCTCGAGTGAGTGCGCTCGTCAGCGTGGAAGAGCAACATTGCTGGACACTTTTGTGTTGAATCGTTTACAGTAGTACTGTTGAATCTTGTGATTTGGTACTTGTATCACTGATACCACGAGTAGTACCACACCTGACACCCGACTTCAACTTGGCCACTGAACCACAAGCGACTGGCTCGCATTTCGACGGTCTGCTCACGGCATGCTGCATTACTGAACACAGCGACAACAAGCAAAATGTCGAGGACGCTTACACAAGCAGCGGTGGCGGCTTCAACAGCGCGCCGATCTCGAAAGCGGGAGAGTGCGAGCTGTGTGAATGGCACTGTAGATCAGGGAGACCCAGCTGACCTTCTTGATCCAATGTATGTATGCATTCGTGAGACTGCTGCGTGATCGACTCCTTCATGTCGTCACTTCACTCCAATTCACGCCATGAGGATGCCGAGCCAAAAATTGATGGTCACGAGCACCATCGTGCGCATCCGGTCCAGTGTCGTGTACTCGGCGGGAGTTCGACCGAGACGAAGCACGTGCGGGCGACTGGGAGACTCAGTGTGCTGTCGCGCCCGCCTGTCTTCGGGAGCTTGCAAGCGACTGCGGCCTCACGTAAAGCGGACAAAGTCCGAGCGGCTGCCGCAAGAGCTGAGGTGCTTCCACACGAGCGACGGGGACGAACGCACACGGCAAGTCCCCACGCGTCCGCAACGAAATGCCGAGGAGCTGGAGACGACAAACGCAACCCTCTGCACCGCGACTGGCGACGTGCACTGCGAGTTGGTTCGGCAAGTCAGGCCGCGATTCCTGCCCGTGTCGTGCTGGCCGTTCGGACAGAGTACAAAGCGGCGAAAGTGCGGCGAGAAGAGGTCGTCATTGACCATTGACGTCGCGCCTTCGTGGTACACGTTGTCTCGGTCCACGCGTTCTTCGCAACGGAACTTGACGCTACAGAGCGGCCGCCTTTGCTGTCGATCTTGATCTTGCGGTGAAACTAGCTCGAGTCGACACGATGGAGCCACATGGCGATCGGTTGCACAGGTCGAACAGCGGGAGACTCGCGCTTGGAGGCTCTGGTTCTGTCGGTTGCGTGGTGAGGCGCACGTCGGACGGTCGCAGGTCCACAGACTCGAGCGTCGTAGACGCCGCCGTCTCGACACTGTTGTTCACCTAGTCAACGAGCTGCGCGTCCATTGCCAGTGACCACGTGCTGTTCTCGCTCGCGCCTGGAACCGCGTTCGGCTGCAACGCCAGGAGCTTGGAGCGCAGCACGTCCATGTCGGCTGCGGACTCACAACACACGAGCTGCTGGGCTGTCGGCATCCCGACCGTAGTCATCGGCAGACTGACACCGTTTCCACTGGTTCCACCCCAGTTGGTACGAGCGCTCGTTGCTCCGGAGCGTCGAGCCGAGACGCGATCACTTGCGTTCGCACCAGTGTGTAGTAGGGACGACAGCGACGAAAACGATGAGCTGACCGAGCTGCTTCTCTTCACCAGCGAGACGGATGTCTGAGTATCTTGTCGAGCTTGCGGTGCACTTCGAGAGAGTGGTCGAAGCAATGCAAGAGCGCAATAACCGGAGCGCTCGCTCTCAGCTCTTAGCGTCTCGACGACGAAGCGCGTGTGCTGCGAGCAGAGACAGCGTCGCTGACGTTGTCGTGCGAGCTGCACCGATTTGCACAGCGGCTGTCGTCCGAGGTCTCAAGCTCGCCGGTTGCCTTTGCGAGTCTCGACGCGTGCTGCAGTCACATGAGGACGTAGTTGGTCAAGTGGTTGTTCACGGTCACGCGTAGGCACGTTCAACTGGTGACGGTGGAGCTTTCTCTCAGCGAAGGCGTTCTTGATACCGCGACGACGGAAGGACTAGACAGTCACCTCCAGTCGCTCCACCCGACGAGTTCGGTATTGTCACGAGCACTGGCATCGTCCAACGACGGAGTCGAGGTCCATAGTCGCGTCGACATTGTGTAGAAACCGCAAGAGTCCGAGCTGCTGTGAGTGGCTGACGACGATGCTTTGACGCTGTGGACCGTCACGGACGGAGTGAAAGCCTGTCAGCCGTGGACAGAGCCAGCGACGACTCTCGTGAACGCTAGCATCTCGAGACGCCTGGTTTCTGGCGAAGGAGCTGTTATCGGAATCCTTGCCATCGTCGACAGCGAGGAGACTCTGCCATCGCCTCATCAGCAGTTGCAGAACGACGACGCTGTGACGACGCAGCTCGTATCTTTGCTGTCCAGCACCCTCCTGCTTCGGCGTCCGTCGGCTCTCGTAGCCCGAGCGCAAGCGAAAGTGCGACAGGCCGAGACAGAAGCGTCTGCACGCGTGCTAACGTCGACCGACTGCGCAACCACCACCATTCGAGTGCTCGTCTCGTTTCAGTCGACAATGAACACGTTCGTCCACGAGCGACTCTGTGGTGGAGTCCACGCACATGTGACCTCGAGCAAACGTTCGCCGAGCTCCTCGGCATCGTCGAGACGACGCAAAAGCCCATCAACAGCTGCACTTCAACGCGTCAGCGTGCTCCTGTATATCGACAGGACGCAGGTGAACGCTGGACACCAACTGCCAGCACTGTACGTTTCATGTCGAACGCAGTGCACCACGTGCGCGTCCCAGACGCTTTAGTAGCGATTCGTGCGTTGGAGAAGCGATTCGGTGCCAGCGAAGGCGCGTGCGCCGTCAATCTTGAGAGCGACGACGCGGTTGCAGCACTCGCGCTCTCGAATCGACTCGTCGAGTGCCAACAGCGTGGTGCAAAATTGGCACGCAGCTCAGGTCAGTCCCGCGCTAGCGTCGCCGACGACGAGTCAACGCATCGCCGTCACGCTCTCTCGACGGATGCTTTCGAGCTTCGGGACTGTGCGTGTCGTCCTTGTCAGTGCCGCAGAGAACGCACAAGACAGCGAGACCTCGAACGCTCATAATTCGATGGAGTTCATTACTGAAGCGCTCGCGGGCGCGACTCGCAGGTTAGCAGACGCTGCTGAGAGCCAACGAATCCCCCGAGAGACACGAAGGGGGATCGACCGAGTGCTGCAGTCCGCCACCACATCGACAGTGAAGTCTTCGACGAAATCCACTGTACTCCGCGCGGCACTCGCGACGTTGCTAGAAGCTCCTGTGACTGTGCGAAAGAGGAGTCGGTACGGCCGGCATCCCGACAAAGCGCGCGATAAAGCCGGCAGACGTAAACGGGAAGAAGTCGTCGCAGTCACGATGGGCTGGGAAGTAGCAACGTGAAGAAGCGCAGATGCTCCCGCCGACGTTGAAGCTGTGAGTGGGCTCCAGGGTGGCTCAGCTACTTGCCTCATTAGCTGAGACGTTGCCACCCAAGGACCAGACAAACTCGCCGGCTGGGCTGCCTGAGCTCAACTCGCAGTCACGAGCGTCGTCAGCTGAGTTGGCTCAGCTCCAGTCGCAAGCGGAGCCGCAAGCGGAGCCGCTCTAAGTGAGATGCACACGACAACGTGCTGACCCCGGTTCTCATCACGATGCAGGCTCGGCTGCAGCATCCGCAACGTCTGAGCGTCCGAGATGTTGGTCCAGCTCAGCGGCGGCGTCCGCAGTGTCTGAGCATCCGACCCTCTCGGCCAGTTGCGTCTCGCCATTCGCCGTGTCCGAGCGTCTGGAATTTCCGGTCAGCTCAGCCGCAGCGTTTGCAGTGCCTGAGCGTGCGGGGTGTCTGGCCGTCCAAGTACGTATCGGCCCTAACGAGGCAGGATGACTTAGCAGAGAGATGGAGAACGGCTGTGGCGCCAAATGCGATGAGTACAGAGCCCAACAAGCGAACGTGGACGGCGTAGCAGCTGAGCAGGCGGAAGCGGCGCTGGGGCGGAGGGCGCGCTCGGCGCGAGCAGAATTCCAACTGAACGCGCGACGCGGAGCACTGAAGGCACTCGCGCGGCTCGCGTCGGCCGAGAGGCGGTTGTGAAGTAATGGGCTCGCGCTCACGCGCCGCCGAGGACTGCAACCCCAGTCGGCATCCGAACGAGACCCAGCCATACGGAGTATATCGTCACGCCATCGTACTTAACGAGAGGTTACTACAGTACTGAACAGCTCGGTATCGCGTTGGAGACGTTGGTATCAAATTTCATACCAACATCTCCAGCGCGATACCGATACTTTATTGCGGCCAAAAGCTCCTTCCAGACCCACCAGCTCCAGCACTCCTCCCTCTTCTGCTCTCGTGTGATGCATCCGCCGCCGTCGCCCCCAGCCAGCGCGACCACGAAGCGCGTGTTCCGCATCGCCATGTGCTGCGACTTCTTTTACCCGCGCTTGGGTGGCGTGGAGATGCACATCTGGTCGCTCGCACAGTGCCTCCTCCGTCGCGGGCACAAGGTCGTCGTGCTCACACACGCTGTCGATGGTGGCCGGGCCGGCGTGCGATGGATGACGAACGGACTGAAAGTCTACTACATGCCGCTCGCAACGCTCGTCGACAACGTCACGTACCCAACGTTTGTAGCAAACGCTGCGCTCTTCCGCACCATCCTCTTACGCGAACGCATTGACGTGGTCCACGGCCACCAAGCGACGTCTGCGCTCATGCACGAGTGCCTCGTACAAGCGAAAGCGCTCAGTGTCCCACGCACTGTGTACACCGACCACTCGCTCTTTGGCTTTGCGGACGCTGCAAGCGTCCATTTGAACAAGCTCATGAAGTTCTCGCTCTCGACAGTCGACCACGCCGTCGCCGTGTCGCACACGTGCCGGGAGAACCTCGTCTTGCGTGCGTCAGTGCGTGCAGATAACGTATCAACGGTCCCAAACGCAGTCGACGCGACTGCGTTCACCCCACCAACGCCAGCAGAGCTTCAGACGCTCCCGACTGGTGTCGTCACGGTCGTGATCATTTCACGGCTCGTGTACCGCAAAGGCGTCGACCTCGTCGCCGCTGCGATCCCACTCGTGTGTGCCCAGAACGACGCAGTGCGCTTTCTCGTTGGCGGCGACGGCCCAAAGCGGTTGCTGCTGGAAGAGATGCGTGAGAAGCATCGGCTGCACGACCGTGTGCGGTTGATTGGCGCAGTGCCACACGCCCACGTCCGGGACGTGCTCTGTCAAGGCCACATCTTCCTCAACAGCTCGCTCACCGAGTCGTTCTGTATTGCGATCCTTGAAGCGGCGGCGTGCGGCCTCTTTGTCGTCAGCACACGCGTTGGTGGCGTCCCAGAGGTCCTCCCGCCTGACATGATCCAGTTTGCCCGTGAGATCACACCGGAAGCGCTCGCTGAAGCCGTGCTGGCAGCCGTCCCACGCGTCCCACAAGTGGACCGCCAGCAGTTCCACGCTCGCGTTGCAGACATGTACAACTGGCACGCAGTTGCCGCTCGTACAGAGCGTGTGTATGCGACAGTGCTCGCCCAGCCCGAGATGTCGCTGTTGCATCGGCTGCAGCTCTACAGCGGCCTCGGGCCTGTTGCTGGGATCCTCGCGTGCCTCGTCGTCGCTGTCTTGCAGCTCTACATGTGCTTCCTGGAGCTCTGGACGCCTGCGAACGAGATTGAAGACGCGCTCGAGTGGGACCGTGCGAGTCGGGTACCAGACGAGACGGCTCAGGTCGACGAGCAGGACTCGCCAAGCGACAGGAGGTGACGGTACAAGCAAACGGGACCGACCGACCGTCTCAGATTGTCAACTTAAATACATACAACAGGCCCGAGCCGACCGTCTCCTCTCCCTCTCCTTCTCCCGTCCACTCACTCGCTCACAAGAGGCGGTAGAGTGGCCCCACACACGCGCTCTCCCACCGCAGCATCGCAAGGAACGCGTCTTTCGCTGACGTGTTGACGTACGTCTCGGTCCCGTTCGACGCGACGCCGCCAAACGTGACGCTGCACCCAGTCGCCTCCATGTTCTCGTTACCGTCAGGTCGCTCGAGGATCATGCCGTAGAAGAGGTTCACGTACGAGTACGACGGCCCCAGCTCACGGGCCAGCTGAGCTGCGTCCGTCGGCAAGAGCGATCGCTGGGCAATGACGTACCCACGTGCAGTCGGGACGCGCATGAGCAAGTAGATCGTACAGTAGTTCGTCTCGTCGCCTGGAAAGAACAAGTTCCGAGCGCACACGACCGCGTCCGTCGTCACGACCGCCAGGACTTTCATCCCGTGGTTCTGTGGCATCGTCGCGTTCACGGTCTGGCTCTGGCTCTGCACGAACCACGTCTTGTGCGTCACGACGTCCACGTCTGCGTGGGCAAAGTGTTTGCTGACAGCGAAGCGGATCCACGACCCTGCGACCGCCCGACGGACACGCCAGCCAAGGATCGTGTGCGCCGCTTCATCGAGCGTCTGGGCCGCCCGCACTTGAAGCAGCACTTCGTCGACACTGTGGGCCACGAACGCAGCCATGTCGGCGGTTTGGAGCGTGGGGAGCAACGCCGTCGCTCGCGTTGTCCACGCAAACGCGTCGTCTGGTGCCTGGGAGGGCGGTGCCGCAGCTTGTTGGTCGTGGAGCTCTGCGACAACGTCTCGAACGGCCACAAACGCCTGCTCGTACGTGTCGATCGCGTGCTCCAAGACGGCATTCTCACGTCGGAACGCGTCTTCGACGACACGGAGCTGCGCGACAGCGGCCGCTAGTGCGACTGGACCGCTTGGAACCGCGTCAGTCGCTGCGATCGCGAGCACGGCGTCGTTCGCGACGGTCCGCTCGTGTTCGGCTTTGCGCTCGCGGAGGTGCACGAGCCGCGCTTCGAGCCCTGGGAGGAGCTTCTTGAGCTCCGAGTACTCGAGCCGCTTGCGCTGCCGCACACGGCGCATGGACTCGCGGTTGCGCTTGCGACGCATCTCGAGCTGGCGCTTCTCTTTCGCAGAGAGCGGCGAGCCGGGCCCAGCCATGTCAAGGCCGCTGGGCGAGCACCCGGGGTGGGCGAAGAAGACGGACTGGCTGCTGCTCTCGTCGCTCGACGACGATGCGGTTGGGGAGCTTACAGTAGTCGTAGGGGTCGCTTTTCGCTTTCGTGGCGACAGCGCCGGGAACGTGGGGTTTGGGCCGTCCGGGCTGCCGACGGTGGACGCACCCCCGTTCGTTAGAGTGGCTGGTCCCAGTGGTGACGCAGGCGGGTGGGCGGCGTTGTCGGAAGTGGGTGTGAAGATCTCGAGCAGGAGCTCGTCGAGCAGGTCCTGCTGGTCGTCCCACGCAAACGCTACGTTCGACATGGAGGCGAAGAGCGCGTGCGGGTGTGGGCGGGTGAGTCAGTGGTGGCGTTCGTTCGTCGATCTCAAGAGAGAGAGTGATGCGAGTCATGATGGTCGAGCGTGCCGATCGAATCGGGGCGGGAAGGTCAGGGTGGAGAAGAGGGGTCGTTTCAAGGACAGGTTTGCATGCTTGTTTTGATTGCAGATCCGTAGCATACAAAAAGGAAGTGAATCGATTAGCGCAAAAATATCTGCGTGGCCAATTGACTGGCATACAACTAACGAGATGAATGAAGGAATGCCCAAACTTCTGTTTTCATCAAGCCAGAAAAAATGGCGGCCAAGGTTTTCAGCACACTCCAACCTTGAAAGCGAGAGTGGTGTGTGACAGAATGCCGCCACCAGCCAACTTTGAGAAGGAAGGCTGTCGCCTCCAGCACAACAACGCATGATCACTCCGGACGACAATGCCCAGTCACTCAATGTCGCCAATGACGGCAAGGCCACTTGCTTTATGCTTGAATTTGCATGGAACGAAGAATCGGACAAGCGTGGCTCGCCTCCAGTCCAAACCGTTACCGTGCAGGTGGACGAACTTTCGGCAGACCTGTAGCGGATTCCACCTCAGAGCTCACATGATCGATAGCGTGGTAACCTCACGTTTCAGACGCCCCAGCCATCGATATATCGCTTTAGAGACTCGGATCGTCCGAGTCGAGTCGTACCTTTACACACTTCCGCTTACTGCCACACACCCTCCTCTTCGTCCACACCCCTACAAACTACTGTCGGAATTCAGCATCTCTTTGCGAGTCACAAGTCGACACTCGACCATCGCCAACCCACGATTGTCCTAACAGCTTTCTCCCAACCCTCATACCTCATACTCCCTCACGGTCCCTTGGCTCACGCCTGCAACAGCTTCAATGGCTTGACGCAGCTGTTCTCCCACCGCAGCGCAGCCAGCAGCACGTCCATCGCCCACGCTTGCGCCATCCCCGCACCGCCGTTCCCAATCCGCCCACCGTACCTCACGTGGACGCCTCGGTCCGCAAACGTCGTCGGCGCAACCGGCGGCGGCGACAGAGCCGCACTCCCACTCACCGGACTGGCAGACGGGCTACTGGTCTCGACGACTTCCAGTTCCCACGACCGAATCGGCTGTGCTTGACCGACGCCCGTGCGCGTAAACATGAGACCGTAGACCATGTGGACGTACACGCGGTCGTCTCCCAGCGCGTCGGGCATCCGTGCTGCGTACTCGGGCAGCGGTGCGACTGTGCGGCCGCCAAAGACATACCCGTCTGCCGTCTCAACACGGAGTAAGACGTAGATCGAACTGTAGTACGTCCGGTCGCGGGGGGAGTACGAACTCCGTGCCATCACGAGCGTGTCGTCGTTCAGCTGCTCGAGGACTTTGAGCGTCAGTCCTTTCGACTGGAACCCGTGGTTCTGGTCCATGTTTGTGAGCATGCGCCACGTCCGTGCAGCGAGTTCGTCGGGTGCTTCGTGTGCAAACGTTTTGCTAAAGAGAAAGTCGGCCCAGACGCCTGAGACGGCCCGTCGGTCCGTCCACCCGAGCACGTGGTTGGGGGCGTTCAAGGACGCGTCGGCGTGCGCCATGTGCTGGACAATGTCCAAGTAGCTCTCCCGCACGAGGTCGAAGACGCGCGCGAGGGGTGGGAGGAGCGGGAGCACAGCGTTGACCCACTGGAACTCGTCGCTCGTCTGGAAGAGCCCTGGCAGCGTTGGTGTCGGTGAAGGAGGCGGGGCAACGACGCTACTCGCAGTCAGACTGTCGGATTCGTGCACGAGCTGAGCGAGCGACGCGGCGACTTGCTGGTGGCTCAAGATGGCGTTGTGGAGACGCACTTGCTCGCTCTGGAGCGCTTTGATCCCTTCCAAGAGCTCCTGGACGTCGGCTTTCGACCGTGGTGGTCGCTGCATCGTTGTGGGCACAGTTGTGGGCGCGAATGCGTCCAAAGGTGGCCCAGGCGCGTTCGTCTGGTCGCGCACGAGCCGCAGCTCGTCGAGCTTGTCTTCCAGCAGCTCCATTTGCTGCCGGAGGTGCTCGACTTCGACCTGTTTGCGCTGTCGCACACGCCGCATCGAGTCCCGGTTGCGCTTCCGGCGCATGTCGACCTGCGCGGCTGTAAACTGGCGCGGCTTGCGCTTTGGCGGCCCTGTGGCAGCAGCAGCTGCGTCATCTACGGCCATGGACGTGACGCTGCTCGGGCTCGGTGACGACGCGGCTGAGGACGAGTACGGCGACGCCGAGCTGCTGCTGCTACTCGGTGTCGGCGTCGGTGGAGGCGCGACAAAGCGCAACAAGCCGCTGCTGGTGTCGTCCGTGTCGCTGTCGATCGCGTGCCAGAGCGCTTCGAGCTCGTGCGCGTCGAGCGCGTCGTCGCCGTGGCCGTCGGCTGTGTGTGTCGCCGACATTTTTGGCCTCGCTCTCTCTCTCTCTCTCTTTGTATACTGTCGCTGAGGAGGGAGGGAGTCAAAGTGCCCCGGCTGAGCTCCTCAAGCCTCGCTTCCTCTTGGCGGACGGCGTTAACTCCCGTAGCGGGTGGTGGCGGTGGCGGTGGCGGTGGCGGTGGCGGTGGCGGCGTATGCAGCGAGCAGCGGAACGTTCGCCTCGGGCACCAAGTTGGCGTGTGGTGGTGGCGTTTTTTGCGATGAAAAGAACGGCCTGTTCTGCAAAAGAACAGCTGGTGGCACGCCGGCTGAGCGGAGCTCTTGGCTTGGTCATCGCCTTGAGGAGAAAGGACGCGGTTAGGAGGGAGACAGCGCAGCGAGCGAGTGAGCGAGTGTGAGGTTCTCAGGACTGGACCGAGGAGGAGGAGGGCCTCTCTCTCTCGTTGGTTGCTACGCCTACGCGTGTGCTGAACGACACGACAGGTTGGCACCCACACGGACCTTTGGACGTGAAAAGTCTCGAGCTCCACCAGCAGCTTTATTGTCGTCGCACCGACGCTCACGTGCGCTCGAGGATACTCTTTCTGATCATGCTCAGCATGGCTGATGCTGTTGGCACCAACTCGCCCACCAAGTCCCAGTTTCCGGATGCCTCAACCAAAGAGAGCAGGAAGTACAGAGTCTCTCTGTCTCTTGAGCTCAACAGGGTCGCACAGCTGCCAACAGTATTTCGATACTCTTTCTCAGCACCAGAGAGACCTCGAACAGTGTTTGTCACTGAAAGATTTGACGAAGTGAAGTGTCCGTTCCCGGCATAACTCTTTGTCGGTGTCAACTCGGCCTCGTCTTGCACTTCGCTTCGTCGCAAGCCCGTCACCTTGTTTTGGCGACACACTTCGATGTGGAGCTATTCGCAAGTGACGAGGAGCAATGAAGTGCATTCTGTACACTTCGAGTGTGAACCGAGTTCGAGACGATACTTAGCAAGTCGCTGTAGGAGCAAGCGCGGCGACTCGAGAGTCTCGAGGGCCACCAAGTCCAAGTGGTGACCACGGCTGGACATTACATCGACAACGACTGACGTACAATATCACTCACCAACCGAAGCCAGGTCCTCTCATCATAACACACCGGTACATGGAAGTCAAAGTCACTCACGCTGGTGGGAACTGGCGAAGCTCCAGTTCCCGTCTACAACCACTCGTTCTTGGACTGGCGTCTCATTGATCAAGACGTATCGGGGCAAATCGAGCAGCCCTCGAACTAGCTGCCTCCTCGCCGCACTGCGCAGCGCGGATGAACACTGGATTCACTTTGAACTGACGATCTACATCCTGGTACTGTACAATCAAGAATCGACGTCGTGGTCCTTTCCAAGCGTGTACTCCGCGAGCTTCGCCTCGAGCGGGTAGTATGTGTGCGACTGACGCCGCAGTAAAAGAAGACGCGGTCGTCGCAGACTAGCCAGCTTGGACGCCGTGCGACCGCGCACATTGGACTGTGAAACCCAAGCACGCGCACTTGAGCGAGCAAGTGGGCAGTGACACCCACGAGCGAAGTATCCACGTCATCGATATTCGTTTGCATCGCCAGGACATCGACAAGGAAGACTCACGCGGTCACGAACGGCGGCAGCGACATTAGCGGGTTCTGCGCTACATAAAGATACCGGAGCTCGTGGTTGCGCGTGAGCGCGTCGTCGGGATGTGGGCGATGCGGTTTCCGAAGAGCGAGATCGTCTCGAGCGACGGCATCCTCCCGAGCGCACGTGGGTACTCGCTGAAGCTACCGCGGTCGAGCAGCAGCGTCGTCACGTGCGGCCAGTGGACGTACAAGTCGTCTGGGAGGCGCGATAAGTTCGAGGCGACAATGTCAATCTCGAGCAAGCGAGGCAGCACGTGTGCGTGCAGGAGCGCCGGCGGGATCTCCGAGATGAACGTCTGGATGAGCTGGACGCGGCCCATGTCTGGATGCGACGTGGTCAAGATCAGCGCGGTCGGATCCCACTCGATGATCGAACAGTTGAAGATCATGAGCGCGTATAGCCCACGTAGTGCGCTGAGCACAGCTGGGACGTGAAGCGTAGGACAGTGTGCGATAATGAGACTCATGAGACCGTCAGGGTCGGTCTGTTGCAGCACGAGTGCGATCTCGCTAGCGCTGCCTCCGATCCGCAGCCGACTGCAGTCGATCCGAAGGGCCGCACACTCGCACGATAGCGAGGTTTGGAACCACGGTCGAAGCATAAGCTGGCAGCCGGGACTGCACGCGGGTGCGTTGATTGTGTTCGCGTAGACGTACACAGTGGCGAAAACGTGGCCCCACCCGAGCAGCAAGTTCCGGAGCCACCATTCGATTCGCGTGCGCCTTCGAGAGATGGTCAACAAGGGAGGGGACGTAGCACTCTCTGAGCGCGCTTGGCTGATGCGGACGCTCGCGTCGCCGTCGTCTCGCCGTCGTGTGAGCAGCTCGATTTTCTCCACACCACAGTACGTCGAGACGGCGGGCCAGAGCTTCAAGAGCACGTCGACGTTCGACGTCGCGAGCATCACGGGCAACTCCATCACGCCTTGGATGATGAAGTGTCGTGGTAGAGAACGAGTCCGGCGCGAAGGAGCTCCGTGAAGTACGGTAGCCAGAGCAGCACTGGGATCGCGACGAACCACACGAAGTCGAGTGCGAGATCGACGCCGACAACGAGGACGCGGTAGCGCCCGGCTGCCTGTGACGTCCGAAGCTTCACGACGCGATGGAGGATCGACGACGAGTAGCAGTTGACAACGATGAGCGCAGCAGACGTTGTGTTCACCCAGACTTTCGTCGACTGGCGGCTCAAGACAAACGCCTGCCACGTCTGGATCGCGACCTCGATGACTTCACGCACCGACCATGGGCTCAAAGAACTCGCCACGCACGCTACAGACACGGTCGTACTGACGACGCAGGTGCACGAGCCCTCGACAAGGCTGCTTGCTTCGTTCTGGCTCGCCCCGCGCTTGCGGCGCTGATGACGGGAACATGAGCCGGCGATGGCGCACTGAGCCGAGGACGAACCGAGCTGCACGGACGTAGTAGACAGCTGCGACGACGACGTAGCCGCTAATCACGACGGGGAACGCGTCAAGGGAGAGGAGACGGAACATCCCCGCGTAGTACGCGATCGAGCCGACGTAAGTGAGTGCGACGTAACCGAGACCGAGCGCGAGCACGTACGTTGCGATGGACACGTTGAGCGCAAAGAGCGTGCACCAGACGACGCGAAAGACGGGTGGAGACACCTCCCAAGTCACCTCGTCGCCCCTGCCGCCACTGGAAGTGGGAGCGTCGGCTAGTTGGCAGCTCGCGACGACAGCGGCCAGTGACGGCCCGTCCGGATGCACCTGCGGCTTCCGCATACCCTGCCAGGCAGTCACTGCCAAGGACAGCAAACGAAGTCAAGCGACGAAAGTAGCCAGGGGGTTTCACACATCAAGACACTTTGAGGATGAAGGAAGGGTGAACGAAGCGTAGTGTGTTGGTTGACAAGGTTACAGTATCTAACTCCGTCGCTCATTCAGTCGTCGGCATACACAGTAAGCGCCATTGAGCTACAGAAACATGGCGATCGAGGCGCGGCCGGACGTTCGACGCAGCTCATAGAGTCCGTACGCCAGCCCTGGTACGAGAAACGCCACGATGATGACGCTCGACAGGAGACTCTTAAACGCGCCGAACGTGATGTAGCAAAACGTCGCTGTTGGGAGCACCGCCATGGCACTGAGCACACAGAGTCCGCCCGGCACCTTTGTCGGGCGTGGGATGTACGGAAGGAGTCTCCGCAGTCGAATCACAGCAAAGATGATCAAGATCTGAACAGCTCCAGAGAACGCGTTGGCCATCGGCAGGAGCTTGTCGAAACGGACACCGAGCAGCACTAGCGTGAAGAAGAGCGTGACGAAGATCGAGTTGTGCGGCGTGTCGAACTCCTGGCTGCGTCGAGCAAAGAAGAACGGCAGCAGCTGGTTCTCGGCCATGCCGCAGATCTGGATCGACTTGCAGTATATCCCAGACGCGAACTGCCCGCCGATGCTGCAGAGCACAGAAACAACAAACGCAGATTGCAGCGCTTTGCCACCGATCGCGTCTGCGATCATCGGGTACGAGTCGTTCGTGAAGTACGTCCAGTTCGGATTGTCGACCAAGATCGCTGCCGGCATCGGCACGATGTACGTCGCGACTGTGAGGCCGACAGTGAGTGCGATCGCGCGC